>PVKB01002489.1:0-276556 GCA_004027205.1 Ctenodactylus gundi | reverse complement strand
AAAAAAAAAAAAAAAAAAAAAAAAAAAAAGATATGAGAAGGAATGGCAGACAACCACCACCAAAAATGTGTCTACAGATGGGCTACCTAAACAACAAGAATCACAGTACTTGTACGAGGTTAAAAATGGCTGATTCAAAATATGAGATAATCCTATCTCATAGGTCGGGAAATTTGCAAAATATAAATAATAATAAAAGTACAATATATTAAAATTTGGCGGATATCACTAGTTGTGATTCAAGCGAAAGTGTACCTTTAAATGCTTCTATTAAAAAAGAAAAAATTCCTTAAATGCATGCCACAAGAAGCTAGAAGAAATAAAATAAAAGCAAATAGAAATATATAAAAGAAATAATAGAGATCAAACGGAAATTAAAATGTAAAACAGGCAAACAATAGGAAAAATTAACAAAGCCAAAGTTGATTATTTAAATGAGACTAATAAATACATAAAACCACTACCATGACTTTGCCATCTAGGCAAATGGAAAACATGAACAACCACTGCCTTAAATCACTGTATTAGCAATAACTGTCTTAGGAGGCATATCATGAAACAATTAGGTAGCTCACGTAAAAAAATAATTTTTTGAAACATTATAACTAATCAAAAATGGATACTGATAAAGCAGAAACTGGATATACTACATCTATTGTACTGAAGCCAGACACACACACACACACACACACACACACACACACACACACACACACACTGGATAAGCTACCTGATCAATTGTACAAACATTCACAGAAAAAATGGCCCTAACTATTATCAATTCTTTCAAGAAATGTTATGAGGCCTGAAAAACCTTAAAAAATTGGTACCAATTGCAATGAAGAACCTGGAGGAAATGGTGACGCTTACATGTCAATGAAGCACATGGCAAATAGATACGCTGGCCAAACTAAGATATGTGTAAGTCAGTAGCCAAGTTAAAATTGCATGTACCAAAAAGAGATTGAAATGCAACCCCATACAGTAAAGGGAGAGAAAGAGCAAGGGTCCGAAGAAAAATGATGAAACAAGTGTAAGGTACATAATAAAAGAATAGAACATTTAAGATGGATTGCAGATAAAAAGAAAAAACAAATAGACACTAGATAAAGATGGATGATAGAGAAATGGACAGTTGCATGGAAACTCTTTGATGTAGAGGCAGACATAAAGTAGAAAAATAGAAAAAAATGTTGAGACATTTCTAAAGACTCCAATTATTAACATCAATAAAAGTAGATCATCCAAAAATTCTAAGATCAGTGATTGTCAGATATGATTACAATATTTAGTAATGTGAAATTTTTAGGAAATAAACCTAAATTTGTGAAGAAGATTTCAAAAAAAAATTTACCAAAACATATTAAACAATAGAAGGCAAAAAAGTTACTTAGACAAAAATTTAGAATTATTTTTTTCTGAGTCAGGGTCTCATTCTGTAGTCCCAGCTGGCTGTGAACTCATTATGTAGCCCAGACTGACCTCAAACTCACAACAATCCTTCTGCCACACCCTCTCTCAAATGCTGTTACCAAAGGTGTGTTCTAGTTGTGTGTAACTCTGTTTATGTAGTGCCAATGAGTGGAACACCAGGCCTTATGCTTGCTAAGCAAGTGCTTTAACCACTACATTACATTTGTTGGACTCAGTTTCTTTTTAAACTGACAAAATGAACCAAATTCTAGTAAAAGTCATCAAGGTTTTAAAAAAGAGAGAAAGAAGACATGAATAATAAGAGAAAAATGGAATAAGATTGTAGAGTTATAAGCAAGAAATTAAGGACAACATTATGAAAATCAATTTGAAACTTTGGAAAACAATCTCATTCTTAGAAGAATGTAATATACTAATACTAAACCTAAAGAGAAACGTCCTTGGTTTCCTTACTTCATGGAGTCTATCAGTAGTTCAATATTTTCTAACAATTGAAAGTCCAGCTCTTAATAAAATTATAGAAGCAATCAGATTAAAATATCCCTAAGTTACATAGATAACTTCAAGGAAAAAAATACACTTAAAAATAAACCTCAGACAATTTTTGGCTTATTCTAAAGATACAGTTTCTATATTAAAATATTTTAAACCGATTTGATATAATTTAGCTGACAAGTAATGTTTGAAGATAAAATAGTAGTTACCGAAAAAAATGGATTATCAATTACACTTAAATAAATTTTTAAAACCTTAGATTTTTTGATGTGGAGTCATTTTATATCATTGGGTCAGAAGAAGACAGACGTTTAGATGGGACTAAGTGTACCCTTCTTAGCTGATATTTAACTCCAAATGTTTCATCTTAAACTTTGTTTCCTCACTGGGAAAGATAGAAGACTTTCTGCTAAAATTCACAAAGAGATTAAAGAATGTGAACACCCATAGGATGTGGTTGGACACATCACCATCTGTGAGATGTATTAGTAGATAGTCAGAACTGATTGGAGTGATGGAGGGTGGGCTCATCTCCTAACAAGTACTTGAAACAAGTAGCATATAGAGTTTGGTCTGGGAAGTAGGTCGCAAGGAAAGTAGTGATGTCAGCCTTTAGAAACCCCAAAGAATATCAGCAGAGGTAAAGAAAAGCCTCATGAGTGACCGATTGAGGAAAATCAAAGAAATGTTCCTGGAATTGGTAGGCTACTGAGCTTTGTTGTGCTCTGAGGGAAAATATGGAACAGTTATATTCTGCAGCAATGCAGAAAATGGAGAAAGGACCCAATGAGCTTTTATCTAAGTAAGAAAATTTCCAGGCAGAATGCTGAAGGTGCCATCTCTCTTCTTTTAACTATCTATAATAAAATTAAAGATGAGCTATAGAACAAGCTGATTCTTTTTATATAAAGAAATGATTTGTATCAAATATAAATATAAAAATTTCTTATTATGAGAATCACCAAAAGACATATTTTCTCAGACTAAGAAAGAACATCAGACCAATGATCAAGTTAAGGGTCTTTTCAACTCTCCTGAAAAGTAAAGTCAGTAATTCACAAACTCTGGGAAAAAGAAAAAAGACCTTTTGCAAATTTTAGAGTCCTGTTTCACAGCTTTAACTTAAATAGTTAAGCTCTCAATAAACTTAAAAATGGTGGTCTAGTGCAGTCTCACTGGGAGTCCAAGGAGAAAAGGAATTATCTTAAAAAGATACAAGATTTGTGACTTTTCTCTAGTGAAGTGAACCCCCATAAGATACACAAAAGATCCACAGTCTTTTAACAGAATTTTTAATGTTCAGGTAAAAAATATTGCCAGGTTGGGTGAAACTAATCTATAAAAAGAACCAAAACAGAAGATATGCAACCAAAAATTTCAATAAAACCATTAATCTGACTATTGTAAAATTATAAAACTATGAGAAAGAGTCAAAGCAAGTGGCCCACTGGTAGCGTGGTTTTCAAGAAAACACCTGCAGGCTGACATTGGGGTAGAAGGCTTAGTACAAAATATTAGCTCAGATTTAGGGAAATAAAAATAAGTAGTAGACCCATCTTTACTTTTTAATGTTAAGAATATTCATGAGGTTTTTAGCACATTTTATTTTGAAGCCGATAGCTTAGAATAATAGAAAAAAATAGTTATTAACTTCAAATTATGTATGAATGTTTTTGATTTAGAAATTATGTGTGAAAGATAGCCAGGTAGTTGAAATTTCTGTGAGAAAGTTAATTTATACTATTACAAATAAACAAAGGACAGTTCAATACTGAATTGTCAGAAAATCTGTTTTCTAATATGATTCCAGAAAAGATTATGGGAGTTGGAGTATTAAGCATTTATTTCATTATTTCATATGGCTAAAGTTGTGGTTTGGATTTTGACTGTCTGGCACAAGCCTTATGTACCTATGGGTATTGTGTACTATTGGGAGGTGGGCCTACATAGAAGGGGTGTATGACTGGGACTTGACATGAAGGACTGTGTGCTGGTTCCCTTCCTCCCAGGTTTAGTTTTGTCCTGCTAGGACATGAGGACCTCTCTGTCCAGCACCAGCTCGTGCCCCAGACCCAGCTCTAGCCCTGTCATGTGATTCTACCATTTCCCAGCTGTCCACACATAAATAGACTGTGATTTTCTGAAACTGTGAGCTAAAATAAATCTTTCCTACCTTAAGTTCTGGATGTTGGCTATTCCGTCTCAGCAATGAGAAAGTAAAACATTGTATTAGGAGAAAAGTAGCATGGTTTCTATTGGGAATATTAGGCCTAAACTCAAGGGTAGGAAACCTTTCTTCAATTAAGGACTGTTTGAATATGTATGATAGATATCATTTGCATACCATACAGAATCATCCACTTACAATTAGACTGTTGTATTTGGTAAAAACATTGAATTAATTCACCCTTAAGGTAATATTTGCCTTAACAGGGCTAGGTGATATGGTCCATAGGCCAGATGCTTCTACTGCTTTCTAAGCCATTATAGTTCTTTGAGAAAGTAAATGTGCATAGAATAATGTATTTACATTTTTAGGACAAGGGCTGGAAGAATAGCACAGCCATTAGAGCACTTGTCTATGACGCCAAAGCCTTGCGTTCATTTCCCCAGTTTCATACAAACTGGGAGTGGTGTCTCGTTATTGTAATCTCAGCACTGGGAGGCTGAAGCAGGAGAATTGTTTTGAGGCCAGCCTGGGCAACACAGTGAGTTCAGGGCCAGGATGGACTACAGAGTGAAGTCCTGTCTCAAAATTTTTTTTCATTTTAGAATGAGTTGATGGAAGTATTATTATCAATGCTGTTATGGTTTGGATCTGGAATGTTCCTGAAAGCCTCATATATTTGGGTGCTGTGGATTTTCAGTGGATCTTCACTGCTAGTGGGAGATAGGACCTGGCAGGAAGGGGTGGATCACTGGGGATGTATCCTGGGAGGTTTTCTCCCTTGCATGTGGTTCCTTCCTCTTGTGATGCTCTGAGCAGCTGCTCCTTGCCAGAGTCTTCCAGCCACTGTCAGCCACCCGTGAACGGAAGGAGGCGTGATGGAACTGTGACCTGAAACAAACTTTTCCTCCCTTACCTTGGGGTGTTAGTTATTGTTTCCCAGTAATGAAAAAGCAACAAAGACAAATGCTGCCAAGTTGCTACCTTGAGATTTAGTATGAGTACATTACTGTAATGTGAAGTATTGAAGAGATATGAAAAGTTGGGAGAAGTTAATGAATGAAAACAGGGATTTGGCTTAATCATTTCCAGGAAATAATGGCAGATATTCGTGTGCTCAAATACATTTCTTCAAATTAAAAAAGTTCTGTGATGGTGACAGCATATGTCTATGCACTGTGAAATATTGACTATGCTCCCTAACTGATTGACCTTGAGGCAAAAGTAACTCAGTATATCCTAAATGTTCTATATCCTTTAAGTTTGATGAGAAGAGGAGAGAATAGTCTATACAACCTCTTCATTTACAGACATTATAAAAGAGAACTCTTCATCACTCAAAGGCCAAGTTAATCAACTACAAGAATACTTGCTGGTGCTGTGAAATTTTCTAGAATCTAAGGACATCAAACTCAATTACACAAATATTTCATATAAAAATAATCAGTAATTTTAATGACTTCATTTAGGAAGTCTAAGAATGAGCATGCTTAAGATAAGAAATCATGAAGCTTATGTATACCATAAGTGAATAATTTAGATATTTTCCAAAATTAATTTACTCTTTAAACATAGAAATATTTTTAACCTATTACAATGAACCGTATTTAAAAGACAGTAAGTTAAGACATTCATTTAAAAAAACTAAGGTTAAAAAAGAACATATGACTCAAATTGTGAATCTTCTAATCCAGCTATGAAAAAAGTTTTTCTTTTTCTTCTTTCATTGATTACTTTGCTTTTTATTTCCCATAAAGTTATTTCTTTCATAACTACAAGTTAGATAGTCTATTGCTATTAAAATTGATTCATTTTCTGGAGTTTCATGAGTTGTAAAAAGTACCAGTAAGGGAAACCATGCTTTTGCTTTGTAATTGGCCTATCTAAGAAATATTGAAGATTAAACAACTCTATTCTGTTAGCCATAGTTTTAAATGAAAAGCTGGAATTTCACCTGACTTCTAAGTTTAATTCTTTGCTCTTGATGTGGAAATCACTTGTATTTTCCTCGATTGATCTCTCTCTCTCTCTGTGTCTCTGTCCCTCTGCCTCTTCTTTCTTTGTTTCTCTCTCTCTCTCTCTCTCTCTCTCTCTCTCTCTCTCTCTCTCTCTCCTCATCTTTTCTAATGCAACAGTTAGGTTTGTTATGTAGATTGTCCTGAGAACCACCTATGGGATAGTGAAACACACTTCTAGATGCGTCCACGTGGAGCACCTGGTCATGGCATTGAGTAGTAGCTGATCCTGGGCCCCTCTCTCCTTGTCGTTTCCCCTCACTTGTGCTATGCCTCCTGTCATCATGAAGTTACCAGCCTTGTTCCACCACATCCTTCTATAGTGCTGTTTTTCCTTAGCGCCAGCCAACCATGAAACTGAACCTTCTGAAACCCTTAGCCAGGTTAAATCTCTCCTTCTTCAAGTTGCAGGCACCACATATTTTGTACCAGCAAGAGGAAAGATGGCTGATACATCTATGTTGAAGCACATGAACCTGTAGAATTACAGCTCCTAAATTTTCATTTTTCAGTATTGAGGATTAAGCTACATTCCCAACTCTTCTTTCTTTCTTTCTTTCTCTCTCTCTCTCTTTCTTTCTTTCTTTCTCTTTCTCCCCTTCTTTCTTTCATAATTTCGTTTTAGAGACAAGATCTCCCAAAGTAACTGAATTGTTCAGGCTGGATTTTAATTTGCAATCCTCCTACCTCAACCTCCCAGAGTGTTGACATTCCCAGCATGTCCCACAAAACTTGCCTACCTAGCTGATCTTCATCAAGTTTTTTTGTGGTGTTGCAATCAATCTCCATTTCCTTTTTTTACATCCTTTAAATAACTTTCCTTTCATATCCTTCCTCAAAAAACAGGAGTTTTCTTTGCAAGCAATTTCAGTTATCCATCATTTTTATACAGAGTGGACCCTTGCTTGCAATGTTCCTGCTAAACATCTCTCCAGTTTAAGAAAGCATCTGTATTCCTTTCTCTAATTAGGATTAAGAGGCACTTGCTCAAAATGTCTGCCATTCATACTTTTCCTATTAGTATTTAAATCTTGGTGAAATGATGCTTTGTAATCTTAGCTTTTTTGTTTTGTTTTTTATCCCAGACCCTTTCACATATTTATGAGTCTTAAACAGTAGGTCCTTGTCTTGGTCATAAAAAAACCTCAACTTTCAAAAATCTCATTTAATACACTCATTTTCAGATTAAAAAGAATACTACAGTTACTTTATAATTAATGCTGCCTAAACATCTAAAGATTTGTTTTGGAAAGAAGGTAATGATTTTCCTTATGGTTTTAATATTCTTATCAAGAACTATGGTGACAATACTGTCATCACTGGTTTATTAATGAAAAGAAACTATGGTATTATGAAAAAAAATTGGCTTTGATTAAAACAGAACTTGACACAAGTTTAGCATTCTCACTTACTGCTATCCCATTTCTGAATTTCCCTAGCTCTCAATATCTCCATGTGTAGATTGTAGATAAGGATACCCATTTTGTTACAGTGTCATGAAAACTGACCGAGATACTATATGTGAAGCTCCAAGTTCAACCTTTGTGTCAACTGGAATTTTGTCAAAGGCTGTTATCATTGAATAACCCGGGAGAGCTGGATACAGAAAGTTACATACACCACTTATGCTGCGTTCAGTATCACAGGTGCTTCACCTTCGGCAGTTTTGCGTATAAAGATTTTAGAAAATTAGTGATATAAATGTGAGATTTCTGGGATTTCCAAACTGGGAAAATAGAAAAGATGCTGCAGAACCCACGCAAGAGACAGCCTTGAAGAATTGTCACAATTGAACAGGTAGAAAAGCAATAACAAATCACAAAGAAAAAAATAACACTTGATACAGAATTAGAGGAAAAAGAGGCAGGAGAAAGTGAGTTTTAATTTAGACAAGTAAGAATTTATTTAAAAGAAACCATTGTTTAAATTTAAATACAGTAAGTTTGTGGTTTTATCTGAATTTAAATATTTAGATCATATTTCACTGGAACATAATCTGTTTCAATTAATTAGCCAGTTGTATGCACTTGAGAAACTGTGAATTTAAATGTTACCATAAATAACTGAAGTATTGACTCTTAATTTCAGAATGTTGGTGAATTGCTTTGAAATTAAGTTGGACATATTAAGAGTACTACTTTAAAACTATTTTGTAAGAGAAAACATAGGATCGTTGCACATATTAAATCTCACTCTTCATTGCAAACAGCTGTGAGTAGCAGTCACTGAGTGTCTTTATGCACACACATACACAGTTTTGCCTGTAATTACAAAGTCCAAATTGAAGCACATTCATGATAAATGAAACACTAGCAACAATTTACAATATGGAATAATGACTCAGTACAAGAGATTGGTTATGGCTGTAAAATACGTAGTGAAGCATACATTGAGTATCTGTGATAGATTATGATAGAAATAAAGCTATAAATTTTTGAAGACAAATGTAAAAGACTTTATCAAAGTATACCTTTATTATACAGGATACCCCAAAGCTGTCATTCATCTAAACATATTAAAATAATAAGGTAATATAATTAACAGAAAACATTAAATATAATATACCAACTAGAACCAATTGCTATAGTTACCAATACCACTTAACAGCTACACGTTTAACCTACGGTGCAATCAAATGCCTTGCTATTTCTATTTCTTCAACAGCAATTTGAACTGGAACTCACAAAATAGAATGGGTAACAGAAAAGATATCCGGTGTCTTTGGTGTGGTTAAATACTTCCAGTACATGATTGATTGAGAAAAATCACACTTTCTTACTGTTCTTAAATATTGCCTGGACACGATATCAGCATGCATGCTAGTTCTGTTGGATTATATTCTAAAACATATATTGTACTCACATGTAATAAACCAGTTATCTGTTAACAACGTATCTACTAACAACTTCTTTCTACATCCCTATCTTAGTCCATATTGTGCTACTAAAGAGAGGGTTACAATGGCTAATACATACACAATATTATTTCCCACAGTTCTGGAGACAACGAGTGTTACCAAAGTGCTGGACTAGGGCAAAGGCTTCGCTGCATTTTATGATGGAAGAGCCAGAAAAGCAAGCAAGCAGGAAAGCAGGCAGGCCAAAGGGTGCGGGGCTCACTCTCCCAGGAGGAGCCCCTGGCCTCTGCGACTAGCTGTCCCAGCTCTCTGAGGACACCGCCTTTCCTCATCTCGGAGATGCCTCAGTTTTCAACAGGATTGCACTGGGCATTGTTTCCCAAATCTAATCTTAGAGGGAGGAACACGTTCAAAAGACATCAACTATGGAGTCAGTCTTGCTCAATGTCTAAAGGAGTCTGCCTTTAAAAGAAAAATTCAGTAATAGGTTTTTTATATTATGTTTATTAATTTGATTATGTATATTTGAAATTTACAATTTGATGTTATAGGATAGATATCGATAGTAAACTCATGCAGTGTATGGAAACAAATTAATATATCTATCATTCCAACAATTGATTTCAGTAATATTTCCATCTTACAAAAAAATGACTTGAGGCATAGACAAGATAAACACTTGCTTCAGTTAATAAACAGATATGCAAGAATTTAATTCCAGGAATCTGGCTTTTGAATTTGTGTTCTACATCACTTCCTTTCACAAACCATCTCAAAAGAAAAGATTATTTTACACATTTTAGAAGAAAACAAAAACATAATATTTTGTTTAATAAAAAAACAAGGGTTATTCCCTCACTTTAGGAATCCATTTTCATTAGGGAAATAACATCAGGTCTTCTGATATATACTTATGTGTGCTACACATTTAAAAAAATGAAACTACAAATTCATTGGAGCTTTGTAGCTATTTGAGCAATTGTAAAGTAATTTTATTTTGAAAAACAGCACTAGCTGTATTATATAAGAATCACAAAATGTTTCTAAGAGGTAAAATAAAATGTAAGTCTCTGTGTGTGCAAAATCTTCGCTATAGGCCTCAGTAGAATTTTACTGCTTTTTGACTTACCAACCCATCAGTTAGAAAATTATTAAACCTTTATCCCATCCAGGTTTTGAGGACAAATCCCAGATTTGCCTGGTGAGTGAATTGGTTCATATCTGGTCAAATACAAAAGTACAAAGAAGCCAAGTTCAAGAGAAGTAAATAGGTGTGCAAGAGTGAAAGTTTGTCATGAGAAGAACTCTATAATTTAGAGGAAAAAAGTATTTTTTCTCTCTAAAAAGTGAATAACTTACTATTTAGTCTATATGCTGACTCCCCTTATGTTTTTCAACAATGCAGTCAGTCACCTGACCTCCAATGATATAAAAGCAAACTTTCTTCTAAATCTTGCTAACGTCTTTTTATATTTATAGCACACACCTACAGATTGGTGTTCTAAGACCTTTTTTCTCTTTCCTATCTTACAATTCAAAGTACAATATCCTAAAAGCACATTGCTTTCTTTAGTCCTGACCCACCAAAATTATGTTATATTTATTCCATTGGTGGCAACATCACATTTAATATTCATTTAAATGTTTTCTGGGGGAAGATTTTAAAAATTGTAGTGAAGGTCGGTTTCTTTAACAAAAATACAAATGGAGCAGCTTGTACACAATAAATGCTTATTGCTTACATTTCTGGACGTTAGAGACTCTAGGACCAAGACAACGGCAGATTTGATGTGCAGTAGAGCTTTCCACAGTAGACAGAAGCTTTACATTGCACATTCCCTTAGTAGAAGAGGCACAAGAGATTCCTGTCTTTTGTGGGGTCATTAAACACACTCATGAGGGGCCTATTCTCTTGACCAAATCACTAAAGGACCTACTCAATCCAATGAATTTGGAATTCAGATAAAACATATGAATTGGAGTGGAGAAACACAGATGTTTAGAAAATCTCAACAAGTTACTCCATAAGTCTATATGGTCAAAATCTTTAGCTCTTAGAAAATGTAAAATATTCTGTAGATAAATTTCTATCATTTTTGGAGTGACTGCACAGATAGATCTTTAATGTTGCTCTCAATTTTTTATATGTTTTAATTGATCAGATATTCATATCTCTCTGTGGAGTAGTTTTCAGTAATATTTCCATCTTACAAAAAATGACTTGAGGCATAGACAAGATAAACACTTGCTTCAGTTAATAAACAGATATGCAAGAATTTAATTCCAGGAATCCGGCTTTTGAATTTGTGTTCTAAATCACTTCCTTTCACAAACCATCTCAAAAGAAAAGATTATTTTACACATTTTAGAAGAAAACACATGTCATAAGTGCAAACTAAGTAACACGAACTGAGATATTTTGATTAAAAATTCTTTGATTTGATTAAAATATGTCAGTGACGTGTACTGAATATATAAAAACTCAAAATGGTTCAGGTCTTAAGAGAAAAATTATTGTTGATTAAGATTGTGCTCAGCTCCCCCTATTCTTTATTAGAAGAATGCATAAACTCAAGATTTATTAAAGTATCTATCTCTAAATTCTTGTTTAAAGTTAATAAACTAAAATGTCTTCATTCATCCCACACAAATATACTATCAATTCTCTTTTTCTCTCTCTCTTTCCCTGAAATGTCTTCATTCATCCCACACAAATATACTATCAATTCTCTCTCTCTCTCTCTCTTTCCCTGAAGAATTAGAAATAAAGCTAACTCCAGCTGGAAACATAGAAACCATGGTTCCTGATTTAATGGAAATGAATACGGAATGCATCTAGTCCTTATTGAAAGAAATAGGAACAAACCATTCAGCATTTTCGATAGTTTGCTAAATGGAGATACCCAACATCATAAAGGCAGTGCACTGAAATAAGCCACATGTTTGAAAGTCTGCACAAGAAACAGTTACATGTGTCCATTCCCATTGTCCATCCTATGAGTATCTGAATGGTTAACTCACCAGTGGCAGCAACTTAGCTAGATGTATGTAGACTTAAGACAGCATGAAAAAGAATGAGCACTTTGGAACACCTGGTGGTAGTGGGGAATTTTATCTAGAGAGATATGAATATACATCAGTGTGACCCTTTAGGTTTCTTTCCCATCATTTAAAAATTCAAAAATCAAATTAGAAAATCAAATTCATTCACAAAAGGAGAGGATGTTCATTTCTGGAGAAACTGAGGTATCCTAGGACCCATTAAAATGAAAATCCTTCATTATACAAAATACATCTCTGTTCCCCATTGATCTCTCTTTGTGTACATTAGCAGCTAATACGCTGATCTTTTCAAAAAGTCCTTTGAATCAGCTTTCTAGTGCTTCTCTCCTAAGTGTGAATTCATAGCCAAGAATCTCCAACATCTATAAATGCCTCTAACAAAAGATTAAAGAGCAACTACCATATAGAGAGAGACCCTGTCTCAAAAAATATATATAAAGTTTAGATTGATCTGGACTATTTTGTGCACATACATATCAGGGCAAAGTTACAAATCCTTCCCTTCTCTCTTTTTGACCCTCCCACTCCCTCCTTAACCCCTCCAGTTCACATTATTTCCCCACATTAAGGGCTATGAAATAATTATGGTCTGGGTTTCTCATATCAGAGAAACCATTCGATGTTTCACTTTCTGCTTCTGACTCCCTTCACTAGGTATAATAGTCTCAAGTTGCCTCCATTTACCTACAAAAGCCTCCAACCTGTTTGTCTTTATAAATACGTAGTATTCCATTGTGTATAAATACCACAAGTTATGTATCCATTGGTCTGTTGATGGGCATTTTAGTGTTCTCCACATTTTAGCTATTGTTAGTTGTGCCGCTATGAACATGAACATGGGTATACATGTATTTCTGCTATGTGTTGTTTTTTACTATTTTGGGAAAATTCCCAGAAGAGGTATCACTGGATTGGGTATTTATTTCCAGACTTTTGAGAAATTTACTTGCTGCTTTTCATGGTGGTTGGACAAATTTACTTCCCCACCAGCAGGGCAGGAGGGTTCCTTTTTCCCCACAGCTTCACCAGCGCTGATTGCTGCTTGTTTTCTTGATATCTGCTAGTCTTTCTGGAGTTAGATGGCATGACTCATCAGCTTAAATGACAGGCACCACTATCCTACAGCTCTGGGGTCTGGGAGTCTAAGATCAAGGTGTTGGGAAGGTTGGTTTTTTCTGAGAGTTGTCAGTTGCAAGGGAAAACCTCCTCCCTGGCTGTCTCCTATGATAGCATGCCAGCGAGCTTGAGTGTTCCTTGGCTTCAGGGGGCATCTCTGCAACATTAGCCTTTATGCAGGCGTCCTCCCGCTGTCCATCTGTCTTCAAATTGTATTTCTTAGTGTTCCAGTTCTTTTGGATTAGTGAACCACTATATTACACAAAGATCTCTTCCTAATTTAATTAATTATATCTACAATAACTCTATTCTCCAAATAAGGTCACTTTTGGAGGTACCAAGATTGTTATCATGTAAATTAAAGAACACGACTCAACTTAGAAACTTCTCCCAGAGCGCAGGGATCTTCAAGTTTTCTTTCCCTGGATGTCTGTCCAATATTTTCAGAACAATGTTTTTGCGTTTTTCTCAACTATTCTAATTGCTCTTGGTAGTGTAATTATTCTAGTACCAGCTGGTCAATAATATTTATAAGTGGAGTCTAAAGTTCAATGTGATATCTGTAATCAGCCACAGAAATATCATGCCCTCGAGCTTCTCTGTAAAAATTTCATTAACTGAGAGTAAACACACAATTTAGAATGTTTATCTCAATGATCCATTAGTTTTTATTTTACTTAATAATCCCTTGGCTACTTTTAAATATAAATTACATAAATTGGTTTAAAGGCTACAGATGAGGGCTTTGCATGCTGATCATGAAGAAAGGAAGATGGCTGGTATGGCTTCTGAGAAAATCTCTAACTGTCGCTGATCATTCAATCTGTGTCTTTCTAATAACATATACAAGATGTAAGAGCTATGCAGATATTAAAGCCAAGCATTGAATGGCAATCATAAAGCTTTATAAAACTTTGGGACTTCTGTGAGTTTGAAATTACACACAGTCTTTATCGTGACAGTGACAGTGAAGTAGTGTAAAGAATTACGATCACATAGCTGTAAGTTTTATTTTACATTCTTTTTCCTTTTTATTAATATGTATATATGCAATGCATGATGTTTCCATTGAACCTGAATATTCTGTGTGCATATATATTGTATCAAAATTTCAAATCCTTCCCTCCCACTCTTTGAGCCTTCCATATCCTACTCCTCTCATTTTACATTCTCAAACAGCATTTGCTTGACTCTCATAGACAACAGAGACTGGCTTTGGGCCTACCTATTTCTCTATTTTTTTTTTTTTTTGTTGTTCTCTGCTTCCTTTGGTTTTATAAAGACAGATCTCTGATGTGTTGCATTCAAAGCAAGTCATCACAATATTACTATAATTTAATTTCTCATTAAAAGTATTTTCTGGAGATATCAAAGCAGTTTAGAGGAAGGTTTCCGACTCTTGTGACACTAATGTTTCATATTCATTGCTGCTGTTTCTGTTTTTCTTTTTCACACCCTTTTTTTGCCTTTGAAAAATTTCATACTCCCTTGATTTTTTCCTGCTTCACCCGAACAGAAGTACACTGAAATAGAGGTCAGTTTTTAATCAAGTAGACAAGGGTCAAGACTAACAGTAACGTATTTTTTTTTTCTGTGCAAGACTGTTGACATTTTCCCATGTTATGCTTGAACATAAAGAAATACTAAATATCCTACATAGTTGTTGCAAAGAATAAAGAAGGAAATATAGATGAATTTCTTGGTAAAATGCTTCCCAGGTATTAAATGACCAAGCAGCCAGAGATATTATTGTTAATGACCATACGTACCTTGAGCCACATTTCACTTGATAGTCTACTAGACATATAAAATTCCTTATTGTTAAATATACACACCTTAAGATGCTTGACTGTGTATTTCTGTATATGTCAGACTTTTGTCACTGGAACCAAATATATATAAGACACAATTTTTTAAAGGAAGGATTTATTTTTGTTCACAGTTTCAGAGGTTTCAATCCATATTCAGCTGGCTCCAAGAAAGAGCAAGGAACCAAGCATAGACTCATGATTATTTATCTATGAGCCTCAAGGCATGCCTGAAAGTGCACTTTACTAACCTTACATGGTACTTAAGCCACTCTAGGTAAAATATCATACACACACACACACACACACACACACACACACACACACGCACATACATACACATATATATTGTGTGTGTATTCATGTGTATGTGTACACATAATTACAAATATGCATACACATACATACATATGCATGATGCACATAAATGTATATGTCTACTCATATCTGCATATACATGTATATACTTATGCATATATGTGTTTAGAATACATATGTATTTATTGAATTTATTAAATTTAGCTACATTGAGGAAAAAACTTATATGGGCTTAAAAAGTTGAAGATATTAAGGTTCTCTAAAAAGATTAAGAATAAAAGCAGAATTTTAAAGCTTTAGGGCTTGTTAAACTCCATAGGAGGAAAGTGACAGAAGCAAGGGCAGAATGGTCATCCTGAAGGAATGACAGCGTGACTTGCATAATAAAGCAGTGAGTTTTATTGACATTATTGTGTAATCCATCTTTTACAGAAGTATAGGTTTGTCAATGTTTTATTGTGGCTAATATTTGATATACCATAAACAATGCATCATCTAGTCTTGTTTTATTTAGCATTATTTTTAAAGATTTGTAGAATCTTGAGACATTTTACTTTTATTTCCCTACTTTTCAAAAAATGTGCTGGAGGCAGGAGTCCTTTGATCCAGGGGAATAGAATGGTCAGGCTTCGCTTAACAAAAAATGGGAGCCTGTTTTGATGTAAGAGTCATTCCGCACATAGAAAAAAAAATTTAAGACAATGAGTGAAAATCCCAAATAATTTCTTGCCTGTGATAATTATTTCACCAAAAAAGTCATTACTGAGAAACATTTTGGAGAGTTATTGACTCATTCAACCACTGATATATTTCAGAGTTTTGTGAATGTATAATCATAAAGTATTGATTTTAATATCTTCTGGTTCTCAATAATTTAGAGAGAGAAAAATTAGGTTTAGCAAAGTAAGCTTATCTGAAAATATTTTCACAGGCTAGTAATTAAACTTTCTAGTTCTCCTCTCAAAGTTTTCTCTACCTACATTGTTAACATTTCTGCTTCAAACTTGCCTAAAAAGAGAAGTAAGTATGATTTTATTCATTCATTCATTCATTTGCCTGTCAGTGTTGGGGTTGATTCCAGGCCTTTCACTGAGCTCCATCCCCAGCCCTTTATTTTGCATTTTGAGACAGAATCTCCACAAGTTGCTAAATTACTCAGAAGGTCTTGAAGTTACGGTCTTATTGCCTCAGCCTCCCAGAATGCTCGGCTTGCTGGCTTGAGCCGCCAGGCCTGGCTGATAATTGCTTTAGGGAAGAGACTTCAAATATTAATTTAAACCCACGCTCCCAGATCCCTTTAGCTGTGGACACTTCGAAACACAGCCATCTCACTTGTACTTATTCTCAAGTTGTCTGCCTGTTGTGTCTGTGAATTTCATAGGTCCTGTCCTTTCTGTACCAATGATTAGGAGCAAGATTTTTAGCCTTAGAACAGCATATATTGCTTCTGTTTCTTTATTTTAATGTTTTTAACCTCACTTAACACTCACCCTACTGGGAAATCACCTTCTTATCAAAAGTTCTGGACATTGAAATTTGCTTCCAAATCTGAAGTGATAAATAACTGAAGTTCATATGAAACATTGAAAAATGTGGTATCAAAAATGCTATGTAATTAATTAGAAAGAGAGAATCTTGGACAAAGTTACAACTCCATGTTTTACCATAGGTGAGATAAGAAAAACTGAATGTTGGTCATATATGAAGGTATCGCCTTCATTTTTCTATGTAATGTTTTAGTAATTGGCCACAACACGAATCTTTTTGAAATAGTAATCACAAAGCTCATTATTATGGTAACCAATCTTCTGAGCTATTTTTTATTATAGAGACAAAAATGAAGAATTAAAATACTACAGTAGTTAATTTTATGTGTCAATATGATTATATCAAAGGAAATCTGGTTACTTGGCTAAACGATATTCCTGGCTGAGGAAAATTCAGTTCTTGTACATCCTGATCGTTGAACTGAGAAACTGGACTTCTCTTGCCTTCCGACTGGTTCTAACAACATCAGCTTCCTTTATTTGTAAGTCTTTATCCAGCACTGAACTAGACCACTGGCTTTCCTGGATTTTCAGGTTGCAGGTGGCAGACTGTAGGGCTTGTCAGCATCTGTAATCACAACTGCGAATTCTTTATAATTTTCCTCTTTGACTTCTTGTGTTCTGTTTCTCTGAGAAATCTTGAATAATGCAAATTTCAAATCTATCCAAGATCATTTTGACTGCCAGAGAAATTCAGAGCTCAGAAGCAACATGCCAGACTGTAAAGTGGAAAAATTTGTATGAAAATCTAAGCCAGCGCATCGTCAAAAGTATATATTTATTGATAAGACAGTCTCACCTTGGATCTTAAGGACAGATTTTATACTGAACACACTGAAAGAAAATGAAAAGTGTCCGCTCAAAAAAAAAAATGGCGTCAACATGGAAAGAACAATAAGAAGCCAGACTTCATTTCCACAATTGGAACAAAACCAGCCAATTGCAACGAGCCTGATTCAGCGATTCAAATGTTAGCCACGTCTGATCAACAAAACGACTGGCTGATGACAAAGAACGACTATGTTTCAGTTTATTGTTTTTGGTTCTGTTATTTCTGTTGCTGGGGATTGAACCCTGAGCATGACACCCACGTTCTGTATCACTGAGCTGTACTTTCAGCCACATTTGACACTTTCATTTCTCCTGTTGAACTCCCGTAATGAATGCATTTATTGGCTGTTCTGAACTATTTTTCTCTCATCATTCTCTTAATATTATTATTTAAAACATTAATCAATGTCTATTTTATAATAACTTACAAGCCAATAGTGTTTTGATTACATTTACTTCTTCACATGACTGTTAGTTTTCCTGGTAACAACATCTGTGTAGTATTTTCATTTGCAATCTTTATGTCACTATGTAGTATTGAATTCTCCATGTGAATATGTGGTGTGTGATATATTTCTTCTATTTGTTCTATAGAAACTTTGTCCTGAAGCTTTGTTTCTGCACAAAATAATTGGTGTCTTTATTCTCTAGGGAAATTTTACATCAGGAATCTCTTCTCTTTTCCTGCTATTTTAATTTTTTTTTTAATCATAGAATACCTACATGTCATGCACTGAACTGACTGGGATGAATCACAAATTCCTCTTTGCTTCTTTATTGCCTGTGAAATTTCTTTAATTTTATCCTCCAATCCACTGAATGTATTTTTTCACTATCATATTTTTGGTTGTCAAAAGCATTCATTGTTTTCTGATTGTTTCTTTATTCTAATATTATACCCCCATTTCAAGGTTGAAATATGTTCTTTTATCTCACTGAAAATATAAATTATACTTCATTCTTGGAGTTTTTCTCATTTTTTATCTAAATTTCTGTTATAGTGGTCCAGGCTGGTCCTGAACTCACTTCAGAGCCCGGGCTGGCCTTGGACTCACCAATCCTCCTGTCTCAGCCTCCCGAGTGCTGGGATTACAGGCGTGCGCCACCACGCCCAGTTTATGTGGTGCTGGGGAATCGAACTCGGGTATTTAGCGCTTGACTTAGTGCTTGCTCAAGAGCTTTAATCGCTGAGCCATTCCTCCAGCCCCCTAAACTTTGTATATTGCACTTATACATATCAATCAAATGGGAGGGGAAAAAAAAGAAGGGCTTTGGACGGTCCTGCTATATTGGGAAGACAAAGAAAAAGATAAACAAGACAAACAAACAAACAAACGTAATAACCAGAGTGAAGTTTTCAAAGGTTGTGGAACATATACCAGCTTGGTAGAAGTAAGATGAACAACGAAGAGAAAATTCCTGATTTCAAAATTAATTGAATTTCATATGAAAATGACTGTAACTTTCTCTATGTTCTCACTTCATTAGAAGTGATTCCCCTTCCAACAACTACAACACTAAGAAAGACAATTTGAAGTGATATCACTTCTGAAGTGAGAACATAGAGAATATCACAGTAATTTAATTTAATCTGGATACTGTGATTAAAAAGAATGAACTTCATGATAAAATAAGAAATGGAAGTAGTCTCCAAAGAGTTTTGATTCAATAAAGAAGTCAGATGAAAAAGTTTAGTGGAAAATCAATAATTAAAAACAGAAGCTCAATGGATAGTTTAATCAATATATTAGACTGAATAAAGTGTTAGTGAGGCAGAAAACAGTGGGTACAAAATACTGAAAATACAACATATATAATGGAATGTTGAAAAAGTATATAAGAAACAAATAGAAAAATGAAAGACATTAATATATGGCTCCAATTTCATTTAAAATAATATCTGCAGAAATATTGAATTACTCAGATGAGAGATGAAAGACTTCAAGGCATCAATTTAAAAAACTCTATGAACCTAAATAAACAGAAAATGAAAAAGTACATGATAAAAAGTATAATTAAAAAATAAGATAGAGGTGCGGAGCCAAGATGGTAATGGGAAGGGCTTATTTAGATGATGGTTCCACATGATTTGGTTTGAAAGACAGAAGTTTGGCAAAAGAATTTCTTCTTCTAAGTCCTAACCAAAAAAAGGCCAAGGGACTCATGGACATAAATGGTAACCACAGGACCAGAGGAAAAGTGACAAGGATCATCAGCAAGTAAGGGCAGGCTTCCACCCAAGGACAGCAAGGAGAGGACCCAGGTCAGGGTAAGACCAGCAAGGGAGTCTAGGGCTAGAGGACTGCAATGAGGATGGCACCTAGAAGGCACCAGTCAATCTTGTGGCATTGTCCCCCAAAAGCAATCTTTGGCCACAGCATGCCAGAATGCTGACTCATTCTGGTTGTGGTGCAAAAGCTCAGAAAGAGGTTATGGCCTTGGAGTTTGGGGACCGTGGACTGAATGCCAGCTCATGGAGACACAGTGCTGGAGTCATGGTACTGGAATCACACCCAGTGTTCATGGACAGGCCCAAAGAGAAGAATTGGAAGCATATTGTGAGCTCTCCCAGGAGACAGACTGTCTACAAGTCCCTCTCCAGGGAAACCAGAAACACCCTGCCAATCAAGCTGACAACGGGAGATGGGAGAAAGACTGTGCTCTGCATCAACAATCTGAGCCTAACAGGAGTAGACCTTCGAAAGCAGGCACCTGTTGACACAGAACATCCTCGTCTTGCTCAACCCTAGCTCAAAGAAGTGACAGAAAATGCTTTGGAGTGGGCCATCTTGAAGACTGGGACACAGGAAGACGACGGGGAACAGGGTACACCTTTCCCCTGCATTGGCCAGATCCAGGGTCTTGTTTTTCTTGTCGTTGTTTTATTTATTTATTTATTTATTTATTTATTTATTTATTTATCTTACTTCAGGCTCAGTTCAATGATTTTCTGTGGATTTACTGAACATGTAATTTTTCTGCTATTGATTTGTGGGTTATTTTTTATTTTTCTTTTCTTTCTATTTTTTCCTGTGTTTTCTTTCTTTTTGTTTCTATTATTTGTTATTTTCTGCATTTCTTTCTCTTGTGAGCAGCTCTGTATGTCCATTTTAACAAGCCTTTCTTCAGAATTTCTCCTGTTTCTCTTCTTGTTTCTTCTTCCTGTTGCTTCTATTGTTTAAGCTCACCTGCTTTCTTCTGATCTGAGGCTGAAGCTCTCTCTCTCCCAGATTTCTCTATCATATAAATACTCTTCTGTTTTCTAGCACACTCTCTAAGCTAATCCTTAGTCTCAATCTACTGTCTCCTACTCTCATTGTTCTAATTAATAGTACTGTTAGGTATTAATTTTATTCATTGATTTTAATATCTATCCTACTATTTAAGAGGGGTAGGTAGTACAGGCTGTTCTGTGTTGATAACTTTTGGTGGTTTGGTTTAGCCTAAATAAGTAGTATAGAGGACGATTTTACTAGTGACCAAAATATAGTACTGGTATTTGTATAACATTTTGATAAGTCAAAATCTGGCTTATGTGGATAGATACAGTGTAGACTGTGACTTTTAATGTGAAAGATAGAATAGTTGTAGCATTAAACTGGTTAGCAGATTCTATGAATAATTTACTAGTCTTATAATGATATTGCAAGTCTTTGTTCAAATTGTGGATTGTAGCATATACATGATCTTGATTTCTAATATATGCCAACAAATACCTTGTCTATAGACCACATATATGGTTCTGCAGTATGTTCCTCTGCTGAAAAGTGGAGGAGATAAATAACCAATAAAAGATTGGTTATTGAAAAACACCCAAAATTATTAACTGAATAATTTTAAAACAAACATAAATACTAAAATTTAAATGAAATATGAACTGTAGAGGCAAAATTCATCAAATCTACCTAATCTACAACCCACAACAATAAAACCATGGGGAAACAAAGTCATAAATCACCTGCAAAAAGCCCAACTCCTCAGAAGCTTGTATCCTGGTTCCTGAGGTAGCAGAGCCTGGACGAAAGGAAGTCAATGAACAAGTAGACCTATCAGCCAAAAGAGGTTAAACAAGATAAGATTAAATAAATGCAAGTGATGCTTAATGAGTTCAAAGGGTATTTAGTCAAAGAAAAAAACAGTCTTAGATAAAAAGCTTAAACACTGTAAAGAAGACACAAATAAAGGAATAAAGAGGGACATACAAGAAATGAAAGGGCATTCTAGTGGAGAAGTAGAAAGACTCAAAGGGTTTCAATCTGAACTCCAGTCAATGATGACTGAAAAAAATATAAAGATAAGAAAGAAACTGGTTGCAAAAATTGATGGATAACTCATAAAGAAATAAGCCCAGAAATATGGGAGTGCAAAAGAAAATGGAGCATTGTGCAAAAGGTATAAAGGACATGTTCAATAACCTTATAGATGAAAATGTTGCAAATCTAGGAAAAGAAATTATTATTGAGCTACTATAGCCACATAGAACACTGTCTTAGTTATTTTTTCTTTGTTGTAAGAGAACACCCAACATCCACATCATAAGAGAAGAAAGATTTTTTGCAACTCACAGTTTTAAAAGTTCTGTTCATTGGAAGATGGCTATGGTGAAAGCACATGACAGGCTGGAGAGCTGCTCACAGCATTGCAGACAGAAAGCCAAGTGAGTGAAGAGTGAGCACATCTGGAGACTCAGGCAAGGCCAGAGCTTTTCCAAAAGAAGCTGTAACAATATATCCTTTCTTTCTTTACTTAGTTCATGCTTCCAGGTGACCCCCTGACACCCAGGGTGGGTGCCCCTTTCTCATTTCTTGGCCTGCAAGTCAGCAACACAAACCTCAACACTCTGCCCTGAGTACTCCTCAATCTGAAGGGGTTGACACAATTACTCCAGGCTAAGACCCATGTATCTGCCCCTTCTGGCCAGGTCTCCACTCCCAATAGCACAAAATTCCAGAGTACAGCACTACTTTCAAACACCTGAGTCTTATGGGTGACACTCCTGATCGAAACCCTAGCAAACACCAAGTAACCTTGATCAGAAAAGAGCCTCACCATGACACATCATAATCAAAATTCTGGACACTGAAAACAAAGAGAGAATGCCAAAAGATGCAAGAGAGAAACAGAAGGTGACCTACACAGACAAACTCATCAGAACAATTGTAGATTTCTCAACACCAACTGTAAAAGCCAGGATATCATGGAGCAACATCATTCAAGTGCTAAGAGACTATAAATGCCAAACAGATTGTTGTATCCACCAAAATTATCCTTCAAAACTGAAGAAGAATTTACATTTTTTAGGTGTAATGAAAGCCTAAGGAAATTCATGATCACTATACAAATGTCTTATTAAATAAAGAAAACTTAGAGATAGAAGAAATTATAGCTTCAAAGATTTCAGAAAAAAGGCACAACCTATAGATGAGAATGAGCTAATTGATCAATCAATCAATTAATCAACAGTAAAGCATCATAATGAGAGGATATAGCAAACATGCCACTATAATAACAATTTATGTTAATGGTCTCAACTCTCCTATCAAAAGACACAGATTGGCTGCTTTGATCACTAACTAAAACCAAAAATGTGTTGCTTGTAAGAAACACACTTTACTCATTAAGAAACATATGGACTGAAAATAAAAATATGGAAATCAATACTTTCTGCCTCTGGACCCAGAAAACAAGCAGGGGAAGCTATACTATTTACAGACATAGCAGATTTCAAGCCAAAATAGATAAGAAGAGATAAAAATAGACATTATACACTGACTAAAGGAAAAAAAATAGCAGGAAGAAGTCACAATTATCAATATGTATGCATACCTTATCATGGCAGCCTTTTGTAAAACAAAATCTATTGGACATGCAAGTACAAATAGGTCTCAATACAACTAGGGGACAGGATCTCAACACCCCACTATCACAAATAGTCAGATCAAGCACACAAAAATTGACAAAGAAATATTACAGCAAACCATACTATAGAACAATTGGACTTAACTGATATTTACAGAACATTCCATCTATCATTAAGAGAATATACATTTTTTCAGAAGCATATAGGGCATTTTTCCCATTTTATTTGAAATAGACTCTATTATAGACTATAAGGCATATTTAAATAAGTACAGAGGAGTTAAAATAATTTCTAATTCCTTGCATAATTTCAGATCACAGAAGAATAAAACTAGAAAGCAATAGCAAAAAAGAAAACTACAAAACTATACAAATATATAGAGGCTAAATAATACATCATTGAACAAACAATAAGTCATGGAAGAAGTCAAGGAAGGAATCAAAAAGTTTCTACAGACAAATGACGAAGGAAGCACATCATACCAGTACCTGTGGGACACAATTAAAGTAGTGCTAAGGGAGAAAATTATAACTATAAAGGCACATTAAAAAAAGAGCAATCCCAAATAAACAACCTAAAGATTTACTTAAAAGTTTTAGGGAAACAAGAACAATCTAAATCTAAAAAATGCAAAAGAAAAAAATGATACGTATCAGAGAATAAATTAATTAAATTGAAACTAAAAGAACAATATCAAAGATGACCAAATAGAACTTTTTCAAGAAAATCCTTAAGATTGGTAAGCTTCTACCTGTTTAAATAGACCAAGGGAAAAAAGAAAAATATATATTAATGCTATTGGAAATTAAAATGTAAAATTAAAACAAACTTTCCTGAAATTCAGAGAATCATAAGAAACTACTTTGAAAACTTTACACTCTAAAAACTGGAAAATTTGGAAAAAATAGATAAGTATCTACATACAATAAAACCCCTAAGATTGATCTAAGAAAAGATTAAAAACCCCAAATGGACGCATAACAAGCATGGAAATTGAGGCAAATAATAGCTCCTATCTGCAAAGAAAGGTCCAGGAACAGATGGATTTACGGCAGAATTATATCAATACTTCAGAGAGAGCTATCACTAATACTAATCAAACTGTTCCATAAAATTGAAAGAGAAGGAACATTGTCAAACCTGTTTCAGAAAACTGGTGTTACCCTGATACCAAAAACAGAAAAAGACTCAATTAGGAAAGAAAACTCTTGGCCAATCTCCTTAATAAACATAGATGTAAAAATTTTCAATAAGATAGTGAATAGAATTCAACAAATTATTTTAAAAGAATCATTCACCATGATCAAGTTGCCTTCATTCCAAAACTGAAGAATGAGTCAACATACATGAGCCAATTAGCGTGATACACCACATAAGTAAAAGCAAGAATAAATATTGCATGATCATCTCAATAGACACAGAAAAAGCTTTGGACAAAATCCAACATCCATTCAAAGAAAAACAAAACCTTGAGGAAAATAGAGAAAGACTATACCTCAAACTGACAGATGTCATGTATGCAAATCCTTCAGCCAACATTAGAGTAATTGGGGAAAAACTGAGAGCTTTTCCTCCTTAAATCAGGAACATGAAAAAAAAAATGCTCACTCTCACCACTTATATTCAATATAGTACTCAAAACTATAGCCCCAGCAATCAGGCAAGAGAATGAAATAAAGGGGATGTGGCAAAATATTCACAATATTGTACAGAAGAAAATATTACTTTAGGCTTCATTCTCTATATAGAAGATGCCAATTGTTTTTTTTTTTTTTTTTTACCAGAGATTCTTAGAACTAATCAAACAAATTCAGTCATGTCGCAGGAAAAAAAAATACAAAAAAGGGCAATAGCATCCTCCACACTAACAATAATTTTACTGAGAAGGAGTTGAGAAGAATAATCCCATTCTCAATAGCTTCTCAAAAAAATTTAAATTCCGAGGAAAAAGCCTAACAGGGACAATGAAGTACCTCAAAAATGAAGTTACATTATGCTGGAGAAAGAAATTGAAAAGGACAGCAGAAAATGGAAAGATACTCCCTGTTCCTGTATAAGCAGAATTAACATTGTCAAAATAGTTACACTGGCAAAACTGATACATGTATTAATGCAATTCCCATCAAAATACCAACAACATTTTTTTACCGAACTTGGGAAAATAATTCTAAAATTCATGCAAAACTAAAAGGGATCCAGAATAGCCAAAATAATGCTGAGCAAAAAACCCATACTAGAGAAAGGACAGCCTCTTCAATGAATAGTGCTGTGAGAACCAGTTGTCCATGTGTGTCTCCCTGTACCGAAACTGAATCAAAGTGGATCAAAGACCTTATTAAAATGGAAAAGCTGACCTTTCTGAGGGAAAAATAGGTAAAACTCTTGATGACATGGGCATATACAAAATCTTTCCCAATAGAGCATCTGATGCAAAAGAAATTACCCCCAGAATGAACTAAGGGGTCATATCAAATTAACCAGCCTCTGCACAGCAAAGCAAGCAGCAAAGTGAAAAGAGAACTGAAAGAATGGGAAAAAATATTATCACCCTTATCTCAGATAGGAGGCTAATATCTAGAATATACAAAGAATGCAGAAAAATAGACCTCTCAAAATCAGACTCAAACAGAAAATGGACAATTGAAACGAATAGGCATTTCTTGGAAGAAGCACAAATGGCCAGAAAACATAATGAAAAATTGTTCAACAACCTTAGCTGTTAGAAAAATGCAAATCAAACAATGCTAAGCTAACAACATACTTAGCGAGGGAGGCTATGTCAAGAGGTCAGACAACAACAGATTCTGGCAAGATAGTGGGGCAACAACAAACCTGCATTGCTGATGGAACTATAAACTGGTACAACCACCACGGAATGCATTATGGAGATTCCTCAGAAAAACTGAAAATACATATCCCATTTGACTCAGTGATACCTCTTCTGGGTATCTTTCAAAAGATTTAAAAATACCATGTAACAGCAAAAACACCCAATTATCGATGCTTGTAGCAGTACAAATAATAATAGGTAAATCACGGAAGATGGCAGAATATTCATCAATAGACCACTGGATTTTTAAAAATGCTGTACACAATCGAGTACTTACTACTCTGCCGTAAGGACAGATAGATATGAATGGGTACAACTTGAGACCACCATGTTTATTGAAGTGAATCAGACACAGACGATTGAATTTTCTATGGCTTCTCTGGGAAACAAATAAGGGATTCCAAATGGGAGGAATATTGAAAGTCATGGGGCAGAAGGCTGAGAAAGGGGACAGAGAAGGGAAAGTGAAATTGTTGTAAAACGTATGTTTACAAAATTCTCATGTTTGATACGACCACTTTTGTGTCACATACACATACTAATACAAATGGGAAAATATAGAGAAAATATATAAAGTCTGTGAGGGATAAAATGTGCTGTGTGGGCTGATAGATAATAAATCCACTGTTATCATTGGGAAAAAAATACTGCCATTTCTTACCAAAATTAAGAAATTAAAGCAACATGCTTTTATATCAAGTAGCTGAAAGAAAGAAAGCATGTAAAGTTATAAATAGAAATATAAAATCCATAAAAATAGAAGTAAAATAAAATCAAATTGAGAAATTTTAATAGAAAAAATGTTGAATGAAAAATTAGTGAGAAAACCGTAACAGTACAGTAAGAAAACTTTACAATATAATTCTGTGGGATTTATATCTGAAATGCAAAAATATTTAAATATTGGGGAAAAGTCACTAATAGGATTTGTACATTAACACCACACTTATTGAAAACTTAATACAGTTTTCTTCTTTTATTACAATTACTGATGTTAAGTATTCACATCTATCATTGTTTACTTTGATATATCTGTATTTCATTTTCCCTTAGTGTAAATTAATTTAACTTTAAAATCATTCTATTTGCTCTTCCTTCTAGTTTATTTTTCATATTTACATTATTTTACTGTCCATTTATTAGAAATCATCATTCATAATATGCATTTTTGACATAACAAACTCTAATTTATTGCCCGTAAAGCTTCATTTGTCAAATTGAAGAAATTTTTAAAAGTTAACCAGCCTTTACCCCTTTTAATCTTTTCTTTAATGATTATGAGCACATTTTGAAATAAACTAGGCAATATTATATTGCTTGATATATTTAACATTTATATTAATTCATGGACTTATACATTCTAATATTTTCATTCTTTCCTCTGTTGTGGTGGTTTCATCTAGGGAAACTTTCTTCTGTGAAAGAATTGGTATTTTTCATAAATTAATGTTTGGTTTTATTTTAGTATTTCATATGGAAATAATTTCAAACTTACATAAAATTTGTGAAAATTAGGAAATAAAAAATAAACATTTACCCTTCACTCAGATTTACTTAATATTTATTATTGCTTCTCTTTTAGGTCATTGAATCATTTGAAGTTAATTTTTATAGGTAATGGCTCTTTATTCTCAAAAATTTTAGTGTTTAGTACCTAAGTGTTGTGGTTTGGATCTGGGGTCTCCCACAAAAACCTCATGTTCCTATCCATTCAGTGTAGGGTTGGAAGGTGGGGCCTGGAAGAAAAGGGCCAGATGTTTAGGATTGACCAGGAGGGGCTTGTGTTGGTTCTGCCCTTCCCATCTCTCTCCCTTCCACCATGTTGTAAAGATCTCTGCCACAGGAACTCTGGTTCCATCTCTAACTGCAGCCCTATCATGTGATTCCGCCATTTTCCAGCTGCCCACTCATGAATGCACTGTGACCTTCTGAAACTGTAAGCTACAATAAATCTTTCCTCCCTAAGTGGTGAATGTTGGGTATTTAGTAATAATGACCAAAAAGTAACTAAGGCAGAAGTTGGCACCAGAGAAGTGGGGTAGTTGCTGACCATGTGGTTTGGAAGCCTTTTGAACTCATTTGTGGCAGGACTTTGGAAAGTTTTGAGAATGCCAGCTGGAGAAGACTTGGAGTGCTCTAAACTGAGCTTGATGGGAGATTGTGGTTGGAGTTCAGAAGACCAGAATGCTGATAAAAGGGTGGATTGGAAAGGCCAGTGCTAAGCTCTGGCAGAAAGTTTGTCAGCATTTTGCCCTTGTCCAGAGACTTGGCCTGAAACTGAGATTAAGAGCACTGCACTGTTACTTTGGTGGAGGAAATCTCAAGGCAGACTGATATTCAGTCTCTTACACGGCTGCTGTTTGTGGCTTTTAGCCAGCTCTGTGGCAAAAGACAGGATAAAATGGCAATGCTATACTGACAAGGTCTTACAGTGGTGGGGCCAAACAACACAGGAAAGTTAAAGAGATTAGCATTATAAAGAAGCCAAGGACTTACCCTCAGGATAAGAAAGATGCGTGGGGGTGGGGGGGGGGTGCATTTCCAAAGTCAGCAAGACCCCTTCCTTCAGTTTAAGTTGTGGAAAGGCAAAAGACTTTGCTCTGAGAACTGTACTGTAGGGCCAAAAGAAAAAATTATCTTTTGGAGTTCAGTGACCTGGAGTTCAACCATCTAAGAACTCAGAGACTACTGCAGCATTTGTTAAAGGGGGCCAGGCTACTGCTCAAGCCAATGGCCGACCTTAGCCATGTCCACTCAGTCCTGACTTTAGTAGCTTGCAGAGTGTTGGGTTCATGGAGGCTTTCTCCTATTTCTCCCATTTGGAATGGAAATGGTTACCCTGTGCCATTTTTTCTTGGAAGTACTTAATTTTGATTTTTAATAGGAGTTCATAGCTGAGAGTTTACCTTGTGTCTCAGAGGAGACTTCAGATTTGGACTTTTTAGAAGTGCTAGAACTATTGAGACTTTGATAACTTTTGGAGGACTAAATACATTTTGCTTAAGGTTGTAAACATGAATCTTTTGGGGCAGGGGCAGAATGTTCTGGTTTGGATCTGGAGTGTTCCCCAAAAGCCTCATGCTCTTATGGATACTGTGTAGCGTTGGGAGACGGGGCCTGGCTGGAAGGGATGGGGGCTTTGGGCTTGACTTTGAGGGGTGTGAGCTGGTTTCATCCTTCCTCCCAGTCTTTCTTTCTTCCACCATGCTGTAACGATCTCTGCCCCAGAAACTCCAGTTCCATCTCCAGCTGCAGCCCCGCCCTGTGATTCAACCATTTTCCAGCAGTCCACCCATGAATAGACTGTGACCTTCTGAAACCATAAGCTACAAAAAAATCTTTCCTTCCTAAGTTCTGGATGTCGGATGTTGAGTCACAGTGACAAAAAAGTAACTAAGACACCAAGAATAATTATTTTATTTTTTATAAATAAAATCAGTCATCAATTGTAGTGTATCAAGTGAAGCAATATTCTAAGGCCATCTACCATTTGTTTTCCAATCTTACCAATTAAGCCAATGATAAACTTTATGGTAATTTTCTTTCCCTCTGAACCATAATCAATTTGGTGACCGGTATTGTACTTAGATGTCATGGTACCTTTTAATGCAGCATATTTCTACAGTCTCTCTTCGCATTTTCTGACTTATTAGTTTTGATGAACACAGTGACACACTCTCCAGATTTTTAAATTCACTTGTCATTGGTTCAGTCCTGTTTTTCTTTTTTAAATAAACCAAATGTGTAAGAGTCCCAGAGCTGCACTGATGATGGGATAGGTAAAGAGTAAATCCATTTTTAAACCACCTGTGGTCTCCTGATACATTGACTCATAATCCTCACAGCAATCCTAGGACATAGGTGTTTTATCTCTGATTATCTCAGGCGGTAATGACAGAGACATGAGTCCAATGATTTGAAATTAATAGAAGGTTATAGCACTGCTGCTGAGATCAGCCTTCCCATTCAAGGAAGCTGCTCTTTCAGAAAACAGAAAACAACACTCAGGGATTTCATTTTATTTGCTCAGTTCCACAGTCAATTGTCAAACTGTCACAAGTCGAATAGGGTTGCTTCTTTCTTTGATGGAATTATAAACACTATTTTCCAACATAACAAAGTCACATCTCTTTATATTTATATAAAAGAAATATCTAAGTGTTTTTACCTCCAAAGTCAAGTTCTATCCAGAAAATTAAGTCAACACTGATCATTTCTATGAAGCATATATAATTTTCTTGTTGTAACAAGGGTAATTTTATATCTAGTACTCTAAAATATTTTTAAAATATTACAATTTGGGAGCCCTAATATCAGATTAAATTTATGTGATTTTTGCCTGTTTCATTGTTGATTATTGGAATTTTTCATTTTTTGCTTTTTTGTATTTTTCAAGATGACAAAAAGAAAAGTCAAGTAATGTATATTGACAAAATAAGAGAAAGATAAAACAAATCGTCTAGATTCTTCTAAATCTATTTACAAAAATAAAATAGATTTATTGAATGCTAATGACTATATCTTCAATTTTATCTACAGAAATTTCCCACTGGTGACAAATGGATGTGTCTTGTTACATAAGAAATGTAAAGCCATTTTTTTTTAGAAAATGGTCTGAATTATAATTGTTGAAATGGTTCTTTTTCTTTTTCAAATTATTTGTCCAGTTGTGTCTTTATTGATATGAATCAGTGCAATTACATAATAACATTGATCTAGATTTTGAATAATTAATGAAGTCTGAAGCCTCTCATTAAAGAGCTAAAGAGAAAAAAGCCCTGAAGGAGACAAGGAAGTAAATGGTCAGCTTCAAAGGCCAGGCAATGTAATTTAATTTTAGGCCTACATTAAGAAAAGAGCTGCCTGCAGCCTCAAGAAGGCCCTCATAAATACTAAGAATTGAGACTTTTTCATGCATTTGGGCATGAGTGGGAGTGACGGTTAACATTTCTCACCACGCTTCCGTGTTCTTTTTGTACTCATTTCTTTGTTAGTTGAGAATGTCATCTCAGGGGGCAGCTTCAGGCTCCTCGGAGCTGGCCCGAATGCATTCAATGCCCTGCAGTTGGACTGTGCCATTCCTCAGTGACTAAACCAAATTGTAGTTCCCCAATTAGAACTAACCTTATGATTTTTCCAACTGGAATTGAACTCCTTGCCTTGATCCTCCTGGTACTTTTATCCTCTCTTACAGTTGAGTCACTGCCACGTCCAATTTTCTGTCTAGTCCAATATTAAAGAGGACTCATACTTCAGAAAAAGTTATATTTCCTTGATGGTTAACTGCTATCTGTCAAGTTTACCGATGGAAAACTTACTAGAAGAGCCTCATAATGTCTTGATTTGATTCTAATGGCAGACTTCATATATTATAGATATATGTATCCATGTCAATGAATGAATTAGTGATTGAAAGAATTGACATAATTACATAATGATATTTATCTAGATTTAATCAATGGAAAACTAAAACAACTCACTAAAGAGAAAAGAACTTAAAGGAAAGAAGGAAGTATGCATAAACACACTGTATGCATAAACACACACACACACACACACGTGCACACATATATGGTTAGAAACAGAATTATGGAAGACAGAAATATTTTTTCAATGAAAAATGGATCAATTAATCAGTCTGATATGAAAGCCTTGTGTATTCAAATGTATGAACAAGTTAAAAACTTCAAGGAAGAGATATTAAGGAAAAAAACTGCTGTAGAGAAAATTTGGGGGGTAACAGTAATGGTAGTAGGATCATGGTGAATTAACAAGTCAGCCGGAGACGTGATGGCCCCCCTTTTCACTTCTTTTCAGACCCTGGTCAGAGTCTGAATAACAAGGAAGTTCCTTTGTATTTCTAAGGTGCTGGTGACGGAAGACTGCTTTTTTACCAAGTTACCTCTCTCTATTTTTTTTTTCTACAAACCTTCCTTCTCTATTATCTCCATTAGGCCCATGTATGCCTGCCTGACTGTGACAGACAGCTGGAGATACTGAAACCCTGACCCTGAGCCTACATCCTCCACTAGGTGGTTGGCGATCCTACACTGTCTGGTGCGCTTCTCTGGTTCTACACTGACTTTCCTCTAAGGGAAGCTGTGGTCATCTTTCCCTGTGTTCCACCACCCGGTATCAGGGGATGCCCTATCAGACATCACTAGCTTTTTCAGGCCTCCCGCTGATTTTGCTCTAGAGATACAGGGTACAGAGTTCTCTGATTCATTAAGAAGTGAAAGGCATATGCTCAGGCCCCTCTCAGAGCATGCTCCATGGCTGGCTGATAATAAACATGGCCGGGCCCAGAGTTACTTTTGAAGCATTAGCAGGGTGTTATTGGACAGCGTCTCTCATTCCATCATTAAAGCTCCTTTTTTTTTTTTTTTTGCAGCACTTTCGAAGGGAAATCCCACGGCTTTGAGGCGACAGAGCTCATTTTCAGAAGACAATGGAGATGACCAAATCGAGGCCCGGTGTGTGCTGCTCCTCTCAGTCCAGTTGCCTCAGTCACCAGGGCCACTTTCACTTAGACAAACACATTGCTGCTGAGATAACCTCACCTCACGGGAGTCTTTCGAATTCTCTCTATGTGCTTCTTATTTTTGCTTGTGGAAAGCAGCTACTTACAATCGAACACATGAACAGCTGTCAAAACCTGACTATGCAGAAGGTAGGTAAATACCAGAGCCAGACGCACACTGAGTGTTTCACCAACAAACCTGTGTATGAATTATTTTGGAATTTTTCTTTTCCTGCAAACAACATACTTCTGTGTTGGGAAGAGTGTACAGTGAAACCCTGAGAGACTCGCATTCCTTCAGAGGAGGGCACAGCAGGAGGAGCTATGTGGTAGGAAAGGGGAGACCTGAAAATTCTGTGGCATTTGAGAGAAAAGCTGTCCTTGGTCCTTCATTTCCATTTGCTTCAACCATGGTTCGGAGGTCGTGATTGCGATTTGGCACACGGTCATGTGTCCTGATGCAAGACGCAAAAAGCAGAAAGAGTGAGCACAGCATCAAAAAAAAAATGTAAAATCATTGCAGTAGCAGCAGCACTTAACGTGTTGGTTGATGTAACAGCTTAGCCACCAGTGGTGCCTCATGGGTCTTGTCACAAACAAAGGTTTGGGCGGCATGCCTTCATGATTTAACCTATTGAGTTTCATTTCCTGAGAATGTTTTCAATGTATCTGAGACATCCACAGGCATGCACTACTTTCTTCAAGGATGACTTTACACTGAGTGGAGATGGCAGACGTCAGCATCCACACTTTTGGGATTTGTCACATTTGTACCAAAGCCATCTTTGTTCTGGAATGCACCTACTTAGTGACTGACTGTAGCTCTCCTACCATGAAAAAATTTTTGCTTTGAGGCTTTCCTGTGTGGTTTACTGAGATTTTCTCAAGATTTTGCCAGAATTTGAGGCTTTTCTACTCTCGATATGGTTCTCTACAACCCTCTGTCCCTTCATAGGGGTTTGATCTGCTTCATGTTTCTTCTTGCCCCAGTTTCGAAAGCATGCTGCCCCCTCCCCCCTCTTTTTCACACAGGAGCACTTCGTTTTTCTTCCACTTTTTTCTTTATTTTTTATTGGCACTTTGCTCGATACATCTTTCCTGTATTTTATTCCACCTTGGGACTGCTTCCCAGAGGACACATCCCCAGTCTTAACACAGTCACTTCTAATAAAATCAAAGTAATGCCTAAATGCCACCTCTTTCTGAAGATTCTTGCAGTTTCTCTTATTCCATTATCTTATTCTGTGGCATCCTTCCTATAAGAAAGCGTTGCCTATTTTTGAGAGTTGTATAAACCTGCCCTTATATTTAACTTGTCCTTTGCTTTTTCTCATACTAGAAAATACTGTTTAACTGTTTATGAAAATGTGTGCTCTTCATTTCCTTGCTACTCTACTTAGCATGCAAGAATCATTGATAAACCCTTTCCTGTATTTAATCAAAGAGATGGTCATTTTAGTCCAAAGGACACATATGCCACAAATGAGCAACATGCATGGACTGATCATTATCATCAATGCACACAATTCTCAAGTGGCAAACTTTCCCTTTCATTACCTCTGTGACATCCCCTTAATGTTCACTTTAACTGTTTTCAGTGAGAACTAGCTGGGTCCTTATTCAATTCATCCACTCATCTTTCCTCTTATTGACCACATTCTATGTTGTTCTTGCTCTAGGTGACACAAATAAAAGAATGATTGAGACCAGTCCCTTGTCGTCCCATAATTTACCTCATTGTGGGGATTATGGGTACAAATGAAGAAACTAACAAAGTTTTGAAAATGTATAATTGGGCATGTAAAGGATATAATGGTTGCACAGAAGAGGATGGTCAATTTTACGTGAAAAATTAGGGAATTTTTCATAGACAAGATAATATTTATTGTACACAAATCTCAACTGTGATAATTCACATTGTAGACACATGAGGAAGCACATGGTGAATGCTCCAATCATTCCTACTACTTGTGCCAGGTAAAATGGTACCTACTCTCTTCACTGTGAGAAATCACTAAGATGACCTCTAGCAGCAGCATTACTTAGGAATAGCTACAATTAAAACCAGAGAAAACCGGTCTCACATAAATCCCTGCCTTTTTCTCAGAATAATTCAGCATGAACGTTTGATAACCCTGGACTATTAAAACCTGTGGTCTCTCACCTTACACTGGGCCAGGGCTCGTAATCCAATCCAACTGATGAACTCCTTGTATTTTTGGCTGACAACTTGGTTGGACTTGAATTAATAATATACTCATGTCAAGTCCAGACAGGAACACACAGATACAAAGAAGCAGGGGCATAAAAATTTTTTTTGCAAAACAAAATTTGTTGCTGAAATGGCTCCCCTGTTTTATGTTTGTTTAATTTGACATTTTTAAAAATTATACATAATATATAAATGCATATGTAGTTATACATATTAAATAGCAATGCATATACATATGCAAACATATACAGAACATTTTTATCAATTGAATTTAAGAATTGTTCTCTACATGTATTGCCCTGCTATACAGCAGGAAAACTTACAAATGAGTTCCTGTCAATCATCTAATGGTCTCTACATCCATATTGCTTTCTCACCTTATGAATAAAACTTGGCTAAATAGAAAAGGGTGCAGTGGGCCTTTCTCCTTCATTTTAGTAACATTCCCAGTAGAAGTGCATTATTACTTCATCAATTTTTATTCTCATTCAGTAAAGAATTCAGAAGAAAAAAAATCTCTGTAATGCAGACTTGAACTAGACTTTGAATTGAATTAGAATCATTTAGGTTGGCATGGACTTATACAGCAGCTAAACCTACAACTTTCATAGAGCATGATTTGCCCAAAATTTTCTATTTAGAAAACTACGACAGTGTATTAACCTCTATTGTGTGCCTTATTGTCTACTATTAAAGAAATTAAAAACAAGCAAAGCCACACAACAAATGGCAAGGTAGGCCTTACCAAAGACTGTATCAACAGTGACATCAGTTTCTTAAGGACAAGAAGTTCCTGAGTCACGACAACATGGGTAATATTTCCCATCCCACCTTTTATAAACTCTTACACTGACATTATTATTTGAAGATACACCTACTGAGGCAAAGAGCAGTGTTTTTAAAACAAGGTAGAAGGTGATCAAATGGTGATACTATAAAAGTAATTATACTAGAGGTTAGAAAATTTAAAGATGTGGTTATGTACTATATTTGAACTCTGAGAAAGCCACAAAGATCTTCACAATCATATATTAATTGAAGATCACCTTCTAGTTCCTTCATATCTTTCTATTCTTTCTCTCAAACGCACATTTATAAAAATTTACATCACCAATTTGAAGTTTGTTCATTTCCTATCGTTGGGATGTGATTCTTCAGAATCAGCGTGATTGCAAGAAAGGCCCTGGAGATGCGTTCTGGCCCAGCATCAAGCTGCGTGTTCGGAAGAGAGGAGAGAGGAAGACGCGCGTGGGGAAGGTGCTGCATACACAAGATGCAAATGAAAGAGATCCAGGCAAAGCCTAACAGGGTGATTCTAATTTAGTGATCAAATTAGTTTTGCAGATAGCTAGACACTTGTCTTTCATTTTCAATCACTCCTCTGTTTGGAGAGCACTTTGATGGGCTGTCTTGATCGCAAAATTATAGGCAATTAAATTTAGAGGACAAATCTCTCCTGTGATTTCAACTTCAGGAAAATAAACTGGGAGATATCTTAAATACATCTTATAAAATGAAGCAATGTTGTTTCAAAGGACCAAAAGCTCTTTCTCTTACAGAAGCAAGCGGGCTGGCCTTTAGCATCAATCAAATTTTTCAGGAGGAATTTCAGTTTGGAAATTCAAGACAGGGAAATTTATTCAAACTCTGTTATAGGCTTGCTCTAAGATGTAGGGACAAAGTGGCTACTTGGCAGCTGCTGCTGATTCACCTACAGAGAAAACTTCTGTCCCACTTCAGCTGCTAAATTGTTTAGAGGATCCGGACTAATGTTTTCTCGTTCACAATTAAAAATATCACCTAATTCTCAAAAATCGTTCCAGGAAAGACTGTTAAGAATTCTTGAGGATCTAAATGTGAAGCTCTTCTTTGTTTAGACACCATCACCTCACAAATCTGATGCCACCTGGAGAATGTTTAATATACTAACAGAAGCAATGTTAAAATCTTAAGAAAAATTTGGTAATCTTCTCCATATGTCTCAGTAGCAGTGGTCCTAAATGGTGTATTTATTTCCATCTCATTTTCTATGAATGTTTATGGAAAACCCTCACCACAACATTGAGATGGATGTCTGAATTTGTGCTTCTAAGGATTTTACCTGTCCTAAGGAATGTGGTCTAAAAGGAATAACTGTTTATCTTAGAATGTGTCTGATAAGAGACTCTTTTATCTTAAGAACCAATTGCCTTTCTTTGGAATGTGTGGCTTCCAATAATGAATTCTAGTTTCTCATACCAGAAAATAATTAATCAGAATGAATTAAGGCACAGCATCTCAAAAATCACATGTTTCAAAATTGAAATTTATCAACACCAGCAAAAAGTCAATGTGTGGGTGGGTATAGTAACCAATGTCTTGTAATCAATCACGTGTTTTTCTGATGGAAAAAAAAGAAAAAATAGGTTTCTAAATACAAAGGAACTTAGTTAAATATTTTTAAGGGAGCTCTTAAGATGAAGATATAAGAAATTCCAAGTAAAATTTTCTGGCAGTTATACCAACTACCTACAGCATTAATTATTATTTCACTGTGAGATATAAGAAAGTGTGAATATCATATTTTCTTCATTACATTAGTTGACATTGAATATTTAAGTGTTTTCAAAAGGCTTTCTTGACATTTCATAGCTATTAAAGTTCCCTTATAATACCCTTGTATCAGGATGGTAAACACTATATTGTTTGCTTGCGAGATTGCAATTCATCCTCTTGGATGAACATAGTGCCACAAAGCACTGTGAATTTGTGCAGATCTGGGTACGTCTGTAACTATTTCAGTTAGACAGAGAAAGGTATACATCCACAATTTCATGTTTAAAACATGTATAAAACAGATAAATTATTGACTAAAGACAGTACTATTAGAATTGTGACTTATGAAGAAAAAAAAAACAACAACAACAGGATACGATCAGTAACAGCCCCGAATTTAAGAATCCACTGGCTGTTTAAATCCAGGCAACTACTGTAGAGACCAAGCTAATAAAAATCATAAAGAAATAAAATAGGAATCAAACATGAAACTGTGATACCATTATAGCATTAGATTTCATGGAATGAACATTCGTTTTTGATGTATCACTGCTAAAATGTGGCAGATGTGGTAAGATCAGATTATATTGCCAGCTGGAAAAGGTTAGAATCTATTTTTTTAAATATCCTAAAGGTTAATGATGTTAACTTACTTATTGATTCCTTTATAATACATAATGTAATTTGCGATGTGGCATTCTTTACATGTAATTAGCATATAGAGAATATTAACGATAGCAAGACAAATGCATGAGAGGCAATTTTTTTGAGTAGTGTATGAACGTGGATAAGATATTTCATAATTTTCAGTATGGTTACTTCATCCAAACCAAGTACTAGTTGGAGTTATTGATGATCAGGATTCTTTCCAACTGTAAACTGTTATCACCAAGCAAGTTCATATTACTTTTCTGGGATATGTTCCAACATCCACAACCAAGTCTCCAGCCAATAGATGAGTATTTAAAAATTCAAATCATTTCTGTCACAGACTTAGATTACGGGCTCAGCCCTACAAGGTTGTCTTTGTTTCACATGTCAGGGGTGAGATCCAGGCTGTCATCAGTGTTTCTGATTTACCATATAAATGGAATGTTTCAACAACTTCCTCCTAAGTTTCAAAGCTTCAAAGCTTGCTAGGAAGAAAAAAAGAACAAAACAATGGGGATCCAAAGAAAAGTGTAGACATCATAACAGAACCCTTCACACCTGAAAAATGTTGTCATAACAGAAAGCTTCCTCACCCTCTTTCCCCTGTATCTTCCAGAAAAACAAAATATCTACTTATGTAAAGGCGATATTCCCAGAGCCTCTTTCACATTAAGAGTGAGAGCACATTCATGCAGGTGTGTGAGCTGACCCTTCATCCATGTAAACGTCCCCCAATGTTAGATGTCGGGGCTCAAAAACTGATAACCTCCCATTTATTCATTTTTCTTCTCACACAAGGTGTGACAAAGGGCTTCTGCAGTTTCCCCTTCTGATGGAAGGAGTAACTTCCCAAGGAAGAGAACTGTTTTGGATCGTAGCTAGGACTTAGAAATATTTTTACTAAAAACGCAGACTCTGAGGCTTGAGGATGCCCAGCTGGTGACTAGAATCAGGATGGACTTCGCTTCTCTGCTTACGTTGGTACTTGTCCCCTTCGCTGCCTGGCTTCTTCACCAGTCTCTTCCTCGACGGCACACGGAGGCAGGCTCGTCGTTTAAAGGAGTATTGCATTAACGTTCACTGTCAACTTCAGTAGAGTAGGAGACTCCTGGAGAGTCTCCTGAACGCTTAACTCCTCTAATAGGCTCACAGCTGAGTAGGCTATAGGAAGTTGGAGTCGAGTTGCAGAAAGTGGGTCATGGGGTGTGAACACAGAGCCTCTATTTTCTAGCCCCTTTTATTCTAGCTCTCTCCAATATACTGTGCTTTTCCACTGCCACACTTTGCTTTAACCTGCTCTTAGACCACAGTATGCCTGCCTTTGAGCTGACCCACCATGAATCGAAACTTCTGGTATTGTGAGTCAAAATTAACCTTACCTTTCAATTTCAGAATTGATTGTTTTGTCAAAGCACTGGAGAGGCTGAACAAATCAGGGAAGGTTCATCTAAAGCAGGCAATCCTCTCCTGTTAAGTCTGTAAATGCCAAGAGTAACTGAAATGTTTCAAGATTCTCGGAGACATCTTATTGGTCAGCATTCTATTGCTGGGATGAAAGAGAAAGAACTCAACTTAAAGAAAGAATGGTTTGTCTTTGGTTTATGGCTTTAGTCCATAGTTGGATGTCTTCAAGACAGGAATATCAGAAAAGGGTGTAGCAGATGAGGGCTGTTTACATCATGGCAGCAGGAAGCAGAGTGTGAGGGAGGACAGCCAATGGGCAGGAGGGAAACGACCAGATAAACCCCACAGTCGTGCTTCCAAGATGTGCCCAGGCACACACGGAAGTGTACTTTACTCTTTCCCCAGCAGCTCTCAAGCGATAAATCAATCTGACAATCAAAACAGGCCATCACTTTCTAACTCTTGTCAAGTTGACATCTAAACACAGCTTTTTAAACAGTACTTACTCTCCAAAAAATGATCTTTTGATACTTCCCAAAGTCGGGCCATCTGTAGCTTAGCATCCTGGTAAAAATTCTCCCTCCCCCTAAATTGCACTAATCAGGTCAAAGTAAATCACAGGAAGCATGTTCAGTGTTGACACCACCCAGAACTCAGGCAAAATGTTCCAGGCTCTACAAGTTCCTCAAACCCATTTATCTCTTCTAAATTTTTTTTTCATCTTCTAAAATTACCTATAATTCCTGCTTCCATGTCTCCAATAAAGTGAACATTTTAAGCATTAAAATATAGGCATATTTTAAATTTTCATACATTGTGTTACTTCCCTGCACTTGACATTAATAAATTTGTATGTCTTTTCTCCTTTAATTTACCTTAGCTTCTTTCAGTGGCTTTAATGATCATATCTTCAGTGGCTACAAAGAAAGTTCCTTTCATTCCTACATGGACAATTAAAATCTCAATTGCCCTCTCCTGCTCTGTATCAAAATATTCCTCCTAAGGGAATATGCAGAGCATCTTTCTTGTCACTGTTGGATACTATGGGTGTCCAAAGTGTCATCCTTGGTCTGAAGTAAAAAGGCCTCCCTTCCATATGGGTGTCTACTATTTTTGGTTCTGGTTCCCTCACAACATGCTGTTTTCATTTTTACCTGGGAAGCACAGCTAGAACTGGAATCTATTCCAGTTAAGACGCACTTTTAGTCTCCTGAGGACACCAACATCAGACCGACTTTCTAGCTATGTCCACAGTCTTTCCCCAAGAGCTTCTGTCACATGGTAATTTGCAATCTTTATATCTTTTATAAGCAAATAAAACAGTCTTGATCGGTCTCTGATGTTTTGGAGGGTTTCAGAGGAATATGTATAGACTCAATAGAAGGTCTACGAATGTCGTGAAGTCAACTGGTCACACTGAGATAGAAAGACCCAATCAGGTTTTGTACCTGGAAGTAGGTTCTGATAAGCGGTAACACGTCCTCTTTAATGCACCCCTTTGATTCCCGCGTGGATGTGTTCCACAGGACATTTTTCACAGGGCTATTGTCTATTGCCCTTTGCCCACATGACTTCAGCTGTGACTCAATAAACACTCAAACATGGGGGGTCTCAGTTGTTATTCAGTTTTTCTACACTTCCATAATGCACTCTCCCACCAACTCAATTACCAAATTGACAACAGTGATGGACTCCCAAGCATCTTGTAGCTCCATTTTGGAACTGCCATCCACAAACTGAGCCTCTTGTTGGTCAGTCAAAATCTACTTATAAGGCATTTCCAAGCAATGAAAAAAGCTAGGAGATCCTGAGTCATTGCAACTTTACTCCCACGGTAGATACCTCCCTTGCTCGTACCTTCTTACATTATCTTGCAACATGAATCATTTCCATGTTATTATGGAAACACTTTTAGTACCATCATCCCTATTAAATATTTCTGGGACCGTGTAGGTATTTGAAGTTTTAAGATAACTTTATGTCCTTCAGTCATGCGGGCTTCATCAAAATGTAATAGAACGATACTAAATACCCCACACATGAAAATTCTCTAGCGTTAAGTACTGCTAGTCAAAGCCAAGAGAAGTGACTGTCTCGTAATCTCCACATGGGAATTGCATAAACAGGATTTGTCCCAATCAGCACTACATCTTCCAATCTACAAGAGATGGGCGCGAGCAATCATACCGATGACTACACAGCAAGCCCAGTAAATATGGAAGAAAGGGCAGATTTACTTCTCTTTGCTTTGCAATGCTAGGTTGGGGAATATTTACAGTTAGGATAATATCTAACTTACGCAATCATTGTGTAAAAGAGGTGGAACCTCTTTGTGTGACGCATATTGTTACCATTAATCATGATAGATCAATCTGACCCAAATAAAAATGCCTATAGACTAGTAAAGTACAATTCTGGTTATATTATTGAGGTGTTTCAAGAGATGATTGGCATATACACTCAAAAAATGAGGGAAAATGGCCTAGCCTTATTTTAGTAGTACCAATCAATACGTGTGTAGCCTGGATGGAATAAAAGAGAAAGAGGAAAGTAGCCATGCTTTGAAGAGTTCCACTCTACTTCAGCAGGTTTGCCTTTTACTACTAGCATCTTTGAACATCAGACCACATATTTTTTTCAGCCTTCCAATGCAGACACTTGCCAATGACTCTTTAGGGAGCTTCAAGGACTTCAGACTCATACTAGGTGCTGCAGAAGCTTTGAGTTACTCAGTCCAGAGAAAACCATTGTGAATCTAGCTGCCTCTTATTCTATAATCCTAATAAATCTGATTGCATAATTAAACACACACACACACACACACACACACACACACACACACACACACACACATTGATTCTGTTTCTCTAGAAAAACCTAATAAATAAACTCACTAACCCTTATATTTCTAAGTGTAGTCTCCACATGTTTTGGCTTGGATCTGGAGTGTTCCCCAAAACCCTCATGTATTTGCTTGTTGGGGATTACCTATGGATACTGTGCACTGTTGGATGGTGAGGCCTGGCTGGAAGGGACAGGCATTTGGAATTTGACCTGGATGGGTGTGTGCTGGTGCCATCTTTCCTCTCTCACTTAGTTTTCTGTTTGTCATTCCATGAAGAGTTCTGTGGCCACATCCCTGCTATATATGTTCACCAGTGTCAGCCAATCAAGTTTGGACTGTGATCTTCGGAAACTATGAGCTAAAATAAATCTTTTTCTCACTAAAATTGTGGATGTTGGATTTCTGTTCCAGCAATGAGAAAATAACATTAGAAGGCAGACATCAGTACCAAAGAAATGGGGTTATTGTTGTGGCTTTACCTAATGATTAAGTTTGGAAGCTTTTGTAACTGGTTTGCAGAACGAGTCTGGAAAGGTTTTAGAGTTCTGGCTAGAGAAGCGTTAGAATGCTGCAAGCCATGTTTGTTGAGAGATTCTGGTTGGATATGAAAAAAAACAAACTGTGGATAGAAATGTGAATTGAAAAGGTTGGGCTCAGGAAGTTTCAAATGAGAATAAGACTTTACTGGCAATTGGCGTAAAAAACACACACACTGTGGAAGAGAGTGTGTCTGCATTTTGCCCTTGTCCAGAGTCTTTGCCTGAAATTGAGATTAAGGATTGTGGACTATTTGATCTGGCAGAAGAAATCTCAAGGCAACCCAGTAATCACACTATCACTTGAGTGCAGCACGTGGCTTTTAGCCAACTCTGTGGTGAAAAGAGGAAAAAAATGACAGAGAAAGATGATGTGTTTTTATTCAGTTTTGCATTCATGGCCTGCAGAGGTGGGGCAGAAGAGCACAGAAAAGTTAAAGATGAAATCAGAACTATAAAAAAGATTCTTTGAGGGGATCTCAAAAGTTAGCAAGAGGTGGAGAGGTAAAGGACTTTACTTTGAAAGAGACTCCCAAGGCACCCATCCTGCAGGACAACTTAGGAAAGTAAATCCCCCAAAAGTTCGGCTATCTAAACACTCAGAGGCTTCAGTCATGATTCTCCAAAGGGTCCAGACTGCTGCTCAAGCCAGTGATGACCTAGGCATCGTCTGGGGGATTCCCGTTTTACAAGCATACAGAATGCAAACGTTGTGGGATTAGGGAGTTTTCCACCAGAATTGGAAAGATGGGCTGGGAGGCCAGGGAGTGTCCTCCTGAAAGACAGTGCATGAAGTTGTAAGGGTGAAACTGAAAGTACAGGGGAAATTTAGAGGTGCCAGGAGCATGGACTACACGCAGAGAAAAGCCACAGGCTATGTGAGAGCCAGCCCAAAAGAGAAGCTATGAGCATTGCCACCAGAGGTCATGATATAGGGCGGGGCTGCCCCAAACCCTTTGGAGCTGACGTCTCACCACAGTTTACCCCAGGTGCTGGATACCGATCTACAGACTTCAGTGGACACACAGGATTTAAGCCTTGCCCTGACGGTTTCAAAACTTGTTTTGGCCCGTTCACTGCCTTTCTTCCTTTCTATCACTCCTTTTGGAGTGAGAATGTTTACCCTGCACCATTCATTGTATGTTGGAAGTGTTTAACTTTTCTTTGATTTTCACAGGAGCTCATAGCTAAGAGTTTGCCTTCAATCTCAAAAGGAGATACTGGAATTGGACTGTATTAGCAGTGCTAAGGCTCTTACAATGTTGCCAAATCTTAGAGATGGACTAAATGCACTTCGCGTAGAATTGTGGTTATAAGTATTTTGGTGATCAAGGGTGGAATGTTATGGTTTGGATCTGGAATATTCCCCCAATGCTTTATGTATTTGGATGTTGTGAGTTACCTAGGGATTCTATGCACTATTAAAAGGTGGGGCCTGGTTGGGAGGGGAGGATTATAGGTGTCTGGTGAAAGACAGGTGGGTAGTAAATTATAGATTATATAGGCATGTGGTATATTAGGGCATTCTGTAGTTTATAGTTGTGTGGCTGATTAGTGGAGATGTGACCAGAAGGGGCAGATCACTGGGGACCAACTCCGAAGGGATGAAATATTGGGGCTGGACGTGAAAAGAGACATGACCTAGAAGGCTAGTTCTGAGCTCACTATACAGCCTAGGCTGGCCTCAAATCCACAGCATTCCTCCAACCTCAGCCGGAAAGGATGAAGGACTGGGATGACAGGTGTCCACCACCACACTCAACTAATGTTACTCATTATTTTAAAGGCTGGAAAATCCACGAACAGGACATGGCATACTTGATACCAGTAGCAACTCTACTCTATGCCTCAAAGATACTGAGTCTTCACATAGCAAAAAAGAAGAATGGGATTCTGAAAGCCTTTTTTTTAAAAAAATAGGGGCACAAATCAGTTTTATGAGGGCAGAGATTTAAATGACCTAATCACCTCCTAAATATCCCACTCCTAATTCCATCTTAATTGGATGATACATTTTAATATATGGGAAATTTTATGCGGACAACATTCAGATCACAGAATATGAGGCAGAAGAACAAGAAACAGAGCTGGAAGAAAGAAAGGTGTTTTTTTTTCTGATTAAAAATGTAAGCTGGAACTGCAGGAATCCAAATTTATCTCTTCGCTTGATTTTGAAGAAGTTAGATAAGCTATTTGTGCTTAGATTTATTCATCTGCTTCAAGGCTAACAACAACTCTTGTTTTACTGTATTCCTGAGTATAATGAAAAACTGTATATAAAAAGCACTTAAAGCAGTACTGACACACAATAAACATTCAATCAATATTAATTACTATTTTGTCACTTAAAATGAATTTTCATGTAGTCACTTGTGTCTCTAATAGTGATTCAGTAAGGCATACTTGAATACATAGATGAAAAAGCTATTAGAAATCTTAAGTTATTTTCTAAAATATTATTTAAGCTGTGAGTTGAGCTTCTCCCACATTTTCCCTTGTTGTTCTATCTGCCCCTTGATCTCCCTCTGAATCTCATCTGCCCAGCATGTCCCACTGTCCATGGTTATGGTAATTATCCGAATTTGTGCACCTTTATTCCCAAATTTTGGATTTGGATCTTTGTAAGAAATCTCAAGTATAATTCTCTGTACCTTGTCTATAGACACCACCTCAGTAGCTGCCCTTATCTCCCAGCCCCTGCCACCCGAAATTACAGCCCTCATTCATCGTGTTCCATTCCCACGCCTATGTTGCATTCCTCAAAATAGGTAACCCACCACATCCAAATACATAAAGCGTTTGGGGAATATTCCAGATCCTCAAAGGAAATCTCTTCCTTCACCTGGATTTTTCCATAACTGTGCAATTCTGATTAGAATGTTCTTTTGGCTTTTCAGATCACTCATTTATTTTCATCATTCAGATTATACACTACACTTATTTACTTCAATAAATAATATATTTATGGCTCTACCCAATCGCTCTTTCTCATGACATCTTATTTTATTTTGTGACATTTATCAATATTTGAAATTCTTTTATTTATGTTGTATTTTATATTGTCTCCTTCCCATTCCTCACATTGACAGATCACATTGGAATATAAATTCAATGATAAGAACAAGAATATTGATTGCCTTTTTAAATACTTGCTGGCGTATTTTCAGTGTTTTGGGAATTTCCTAGAACATAGTTGGCAGACAAATATTTCTTGAGTTGATACAAAAATTATAATTTTCAAAGATTAAACCTTTAGTATATGTGAAATTGCATCTGTTATAGAAAGCCACTTTGGTACAATTTACCATATGGCTGAGATAAGTCTGCCTTGGAGTAAGCATACATTATATTGGTGCATGGCTCTCATATTGACTTCATGTAAAATAATAAGAAAGAGAGAAAGAAAGAAAGAAAGAGAAATAATAACCAATAGTACTACCAAGTAGTAAAAAATTAGACACATTTTAATCTGAAATCATGATAATTTGCAAGACTTGAATCATGGTGGATTGATCATGCAGTTATCCATCAGTGTCAACAAAGTTAAATGAAGCTATTTGTCTAAACACAGGTGGTAAATTCTCAGACTTTTGGAAAAGATTTAAAATTATTTTCTCATTGTGATTCTTCTTCTAACATTTCTATGACACATATATGTGATTAATGTAGTGAGTTGAATAATCATCAGGTTAATGATCATTTTGACACAGGTGTTTGTTTCCTTCTTTTGCTTCATACTTGTTTTTCAGTAGCGAATGTCATGAAGAATTGAAAGTCATGGTATGTTAACTGAGCACTAAAACCAATTTTGTTTCTTGAAATATTAAAAATATGCTTTCCAAAAATATTAACAAAAGATATATTTACAGCCAAATATTTACCGAATATAACATTGAGAATTATTTTTTTTTCTCATAGTTTGAGGGATGGAACTTAAGGCATTTGCACTAGGCTACATCCTCTGCTAGTTTTCGTTTGTTTTTTTGTTTTGGCTTTATTTTGTGCCAGGGTTTTGCTAAGTCATTAGACTGATGAGGCTTTGCTAATGGTTGTCATCTTCCTGCTTTGCCTTCCTAGAGTTCTGGGATTAGCAGCCTATATCACAAATTATACTGATGATATTTTTATTACATTTTAATTATGAGTCCCTAGTGAAAATGTTTCATAATACAGTAGAAATCTCATACAACGAAGTAAAATCCAATAAAATTTGAGCTCTCCAACTTAGCACAACTTCTCAAAAACAGTCTAAAGATGAACATTTCATGGAAACTGGTCCTAGTGTAGAAAAAGAGCAAGTTTGAAAGACCCTAAATGCCAGGAAATCATGGAGCAATGTCACCCAAGCACGAAGAGAACATAAATGCCAACCCAAACTTCTATATCCAGCAAAATTATCTTTTAAAGTAGAGGGAGAAATTAAAACTTCCCATGATATACAAAGCTTTAAGAAATTTGCAGCCACAAAGCCAGAACTGCAGAAAATACTTAAAGGAAAGTTAGGAAATAAAAAGGAGGCTAACGACATCAAAGATCCCAGAGAAAAAGAGACAAAAGGTAAAGGAGAATGAGCTGATAAGAAAATAAGTGTAGTGAAAAATGTTGAAAAACTATAAGGAGGACATACCAAACATACCTCCATAATTACTGTAAACATGAATGACCTCTACTAATCTACCAAAAGACATAGACTGGCTGTCTGAATTTAAAAGTAGAAAGCCAAAATTTTCTGCTTACAAGAGACACACTTCGCCTACAAGGGAACTCGTGACTGAAAATAAAAGGATGGAATCCAATATTTCATGGAACAGGGCCCAGGAAACAAGCATCAGTAGCTGTATTAGTCTCATACTTGTGAGATTTCAAAACAAAACAGAGTAGGAGAGACAAGGACGGTCACTATATACTAATAGAAGAGGAAGAACTCACAAATATCAATATATATGCTCTCAACTCTGGAGCACCCAATTATGTAAACCAAAAAGTTAGATCTGAAAGGACATAGAGGCCCAATACAATTATAGTCGGGGACTTTAATACTCCACTATCACAAAGAGATCAACCAGATAGAAAATCCATGAAGATATACAAGAGTTAAATGACACCATAGAAAACTTGGACCTAACAAATTTTCCTGCAGCTTGTCTTATGCATTCTTGTGAAAATTAATCACCTCTGAAATTTGAAAACAAGGCAATAAAAAAACCGAAATTACCAACAGTGTAAAAAGAGAACTGACAGATTGAGAAAAAGTATTCACCACCAATACCTCAGGTAGGAGGCTCATAACCAGAGTACACAGGGAACTGAAGAAAAGTTACCCCGTCAAAATCAAAGACCCTATTGAAAAATGAACAAAAGAAATTAATAGGCAATTCTCAGATGAAGAAGTTCAAATGGCCAATAGATACATGAAAAGATGTTTAATATCCTTAGCCATAAGAGAAATGCAAATCAAAACATCACTAGATATCATCTAATTCCAGAGAGATTAGCACATATCAAGAACACAAACAGCAATCAGTGCTGGGGAGGCTGTGGGGAAAAAGGAACCCTCCTGCACTGCTGGTGGGAGTGTAAACTGGTACAACCACTATGGAAAGCAGTATGGAGAGCTCTCAAAAGACTAGAAATAAATATCCCCTTTGATCCAGTGACACCTCCTCTGGGAATTCTCCCAAATGAGTTTAAAACAACTTATAACAGAGATACATGTATACCTATGTTCATAGCAGCGCAACTAACAATAGCTAAAATGTGGAAGACACAAAAATACCCATCAACAGATCAATGGATACACAAATTGTGGTATTTATACACAAAGGAATACTACTCATCTATAAACACAGATAGGTAGGAGGTTTCTGTGGCAAATGGAGGCAACTTGACACCATCATGCTTAGTGAAGTGAGTCAGAAGCAGAAGGTGAAATATCGAATGGTCTCTCTGATATGAGAAACACAGATCACAATTATTTTATGAAAGTCAATGTGAGAAATAATGGGAACTGGATGGGGAGGGTCAAAAAGAGAGAAAGGAAGGATTTGTAACTTTGCCACAAGATGTAGGTGCACAAAATACCCAAGATCAGTGTAAACTTTATGTTTTGCACTTACATATATGTCAATAAAGTAGGGGAGAAAAGAAAAGAAAAGGGGAAGGGGAGTTCTCGTATCTTGTGTCTTATTGCCATCCTCCTCCTCATGCTGTTTTCTCACTCGGATCCTGGCCAGCTTCTATGTCTTCATTTGTGTCTCTGTTTTCTGCATGCATTCCACATTCAGTGTGCCTTTCTGTTCTTCTGGTCTCTTCCATACTCACTGTGATTATGTTGCCTTACAAAATGCTGCTCTATACAAAATCTCCCAATATATTTGATGCACAAAAAGTATTACGGATCTTTTATTTTTATCTTTTTTAAAAAAAACAACACGAAATTCAGTTCTGAGACTGTACCACATACCAGCAAGAAATATGGACAGGACCTCGAGTGAGGCTCTTTTCTCTTCAGTGTAAGAAGATGGTGACATATATCTGGTCAAAGTCTGTCATGTTCTTGGGTTAAGTGAGTGTTTTCTTGTTCTGGGTTCAACTGCTGACCATCCAAGCATGGAGGGTTCTGCCAGCTATTTCTTCACCCTCCACACCAACCAAACTCAGCCACAGGGATGACTGACTTGGTTCCCAAAGACCTGCCAAAGTTTCTGTTTTTCCTGAAGCTTGTTTTACACCTTCTTGTGAAACTAATCATCTATGAAGATTGAAAACAAGGCAATATAAAAATGAATGACAGCATCAAAATAGCACTTCTAAATTGAAAACTATTTCACCTTTTTCTGAAAATATTCTGTTAATCAAACAGAAAATATTCTTTTTATCACATGTTTATCAGAACACATTATGTTAAACAAGTTTTAAAAGGTTTTTATTTTTTTGAAACAGTCTTGATTTTTAGTTACAGACCGGTCCCAAACTCACTCTGTAGCCCAGCTGACCTTGAACGCAGGACAATTCTCAAGCCTCAGTCTCCTGAGTGCTGATGTTATAGGCAAGTGTCATCATGTTCAGGTTATGTGGTGCTGGGCTAAAAATATTTATTTGTGGTAGGACTTCTTATAACATTAGGTACTAATAATGTTTATAAAACTTCCAAGAAGAGAAATTAGTGGTTATTTACTGAAATTTGGTAACAACAGAATATTCATAAGATTGTCTAAAATAGAATGATTTCCTTAATTTGACATATAATAATCAAATAAAATGTTTAAGAAAAACATAATGGTTATCGCTTTGCTTCTGCAAGTCTGATCTAGGGATTCTCATGCAGCTAATGCCCATTGAGGTTCACACCTAGGCTGTTGTTTGCCAAGGAGACTTCAATATGTGAACAGTATAAAATATTTCTCTAAGGTGCACTAGATATATAAGGTCTATCACCCTCAGGAAAGGCAGAGATGTATTCATACATACCTTCTCATCTTTCATTTTCAGTAGAACACACTCCAAACACACATAGACATCAATGTGAAGGCTGAAAAGTATGAAGGGTAAGTGCAAGTTGAGATTCCTTGCTTTTATATATAGAAGAAAAGAATAAAATAGTGTAATAGAATAATGAGTTTGGAAAAATTCCATGAAATGAGAGAAATAATTTTGCAAAGTGGCCTAGCAGACTTAGGCTATATGTTTTAATAGACTAAATTATATATGTTTAGTACAGACCTGTCCTATACACATACACACACACACACACACACACACACACACACACACACACACAAATGTATTATGTACCAATATAATGGCAATTTGTCAAATGACTACAAACCAAAATAATATTTTCAGGATTGATCCCAATGAAATAATGCAGAAGTCATAATTTGTACTTTTATTTGTTTATTTATGAAGTACAGATCATCAGATCAGTTAGTGGACCTTCAGAGTTGCCCACATCAACATTAGAAGGATGGATATTTGTTTAACCATCTAGACCAATAGCAGAAGGAGACTTCACCATATGTATGTATAAAAAAGATACCTAATGGACTCTATGCAGATATGTTTTTCTAATGCAATTTGGCTACAATTTATCCACATTAATATGGTATTTTAAGAGTAGGTATAAGGGCTGGAGAAATAACATAGCGGTTAAAGTGCTTGCCGAGCAAGCGCAAGGCTCTGGGTTCGATTCCCTAGGACCACATGAAATGGGTGTGGTGGCACACACATGTGTTCTCACAATTTGGGAGGTTGAGGCAGGCATATTGCCTTGAGGCCAACATTAGCCTGGGGTCTACAGTGAGTTCAGGACCAGCCTGGGCTACAGAGTAAGACCCTGTTTCAAAAAATATAGGCATAATATTGCTTTTAAAAGAACTGTTTTTAAATATGCTAATTTCCCCCAGGTATTTCCCAGGTTGAAAGATTTTGCAGGACAATCTTGTGTGTCCCAATTTTCCTTTCCATGCCAAATTGATACTGTATAAATAATTTATGGTGAGAATGATAATTCCTGCTTATGGCATTTGTTCTTGGTGTGAAAACTGAACGGAGTGAATGGAGAAGAGGAAGAACATCTTCCATAATATCTGACTCACCCCCAAACCAAGTAGCATTTGACTCACTCCAAAACTAAACCTGAGACATAGCTGGATTGACTTTAGACAGACAGATTTTTTGAAATTGCACACTATTTGGTTTTCTAACTAAAGTTTTCCACAAGCTATGTCTGCTTCACAGAATGACAATTATCGTTATCAGTGGAGCCCAGAGGTTGCAAGTATGTCTATTTGGCAAAAGGTCTGCCTGAAGTCCGTTATGGAGACATGCGATCTGTCTTCATCAGTCAGCTCCTTCTCATTGTCCTTTCTGTCCCAGGACACAGCACGCAGTGCTGTGATCCATCCTATTTCACTGTCTTCTGGACAGGTCACTGACCACTGAAACAAGCAAGGGAAAATATGAAAGACTTCATTATCTTTGAACCCAGTCTCATGCTTTGTTTTTTAAAAAAATGGTGAAGAAGTCTAGTTCTCACGGCTTTCTCTCTCTCTCTCTCTCTCTCTCTCTCTCTCTCTCTCTCTCTCTCTCTCTCTCTCTGTATATGTTTTTAGGATTTACATTTTTTGTTCCACTTTGTTTTTCTTTTGGTTAGAAGGATCGAAGGGCTTGTGTTGGCTGATTTGCACAGGTACGTGACACCTTGATCATTTTCATCCGCTGGTCACTCCCTTTGCCTGCCCATTCTCCAGGTTTCACATTTTTAGAGGGAAGGTTTCACAGACTAAAATACATTTTTATAACATTTATTCCCATAATTAGTGATTATTTTTTAATTAAACCATAAACTTCTCTCATATATTTGTTAGAATTGACCCAGAGAGGAAGTGTGAATTTTTAAATATAAATCATGCGATTCTTAAAATGATTGCTGTGTATAATTGTGTTATATTTGTGTATAAACGGTATGTTGGGTCAAGAACAAGGGGTGGAGAAGGGAATGCAACTTGGTAATACCTCAAAGAATACTCAACATATTATTCCTTTCATATTTCTTATATCATTTACTTATCTTTCCTCACCATCTTTATTTTCCATAAGAAAAAATGAAAGTTATAAAATTTATGCCAGTTTGGATAAGGACTAATCAAGACAAACATGCATTTTTTGAGACCTTTGTAATAGGTCCCATGATCTGACAGCTTTCTCTTGAGAAAATCCTTTTTGAAAGTTGAAAATCCAGTAAGTGATGCTTTTTGACTTTTTAAATAGTGAGTTATACAATAAAAATTTCCATCAACCTTTCCAAACAAGTTGGACGGCTTCCCCTTGCCTTCTTCCTGATGGGAGAGCCTGGCAGGCCCGTGTGCCCATGTGCTTGTCAGATGCCAGAGCATTGTCTCTGACCTGGAGATAGCTAGTCACGTGTCATGTGTTGTGGGCATGGTGTTTTCAGGGTCATCAAAAAGTGCTCCTTCAAATTTGCTGAAACGTCAGCTCTTTGTTAGGGTTTCTTCATCACTACTTTGCTTCCTTAACTGCCTTGTTGCAAAACAGCTGGGAAATTCCAGGGTATCTGCAAGTGTCACATTGAGTATTGAATCAAAGGGTCTGTAAATGGTTCTTACTGAATTCCAGGATATCTCACAGAATTTGATTTTTGTATCTAGCACACAGGTGCCCCATACTCTCTCTTTTCAGACTGAGCACATGGGATTTTGTGTCAAGGCATAAAATGAACCTGTAGACTTCTGCACAGACTGGATCAAGTTGTGGGCCCTGAATATCCACAGGACTGTTCCCGGGGACGAAGTGTACTACATATTCTGAGAGTGCATCCTCTTTCCTTTCATGGGATAGGGGAAGGTCCCTACCAGCACCATAATGTGTCCAATACAGCAAAATTATGATGTATAAATATATAAAATATACAATTACAATAGTTCAATTATACCATTATACTTGGTTGGCATTGTCTTTTCTTGTTTGAATAGCTGCAATTCTACAGAACTGCCTTCTTTCTATGAAAACCATAAAACGAATAAACAGTTATTTGACAAACCAAATTAGTAAAAACATATGTAAAATTAGGAATTTAATTCTGCCATTGTCTTCTACAAATTTTTTTTTCAGAAGAAAATGGAGTTTTTGTCCAAAAATCTCTGAAGGGAGCTCAGTGATCACCATGTTCTCAAGGAAGTAATTCTTCAATCAGTAGCTACAATTTCACAAATAGTGAGACAAGAAGTAGAGATGAAAGAGTACCTGGGAATACTCTTTCTCTCCCTTAAGAGAGGCTCTTATGAGATCATTTGTTCAAAAATTACCAAAACAAAAGGTTATCTTGATTTACACAAAAGCAGATTTTTGTTTTTCATTTGCTTTGTCAGAGAAACAAAGGTCCTCATGAACAGCTTTCAGTGTGTTTTGGGTGAATCACAAAATCTCCACTCTCTCTGTGTCATAGTGGCAAACCTTTTGACACCATTCTTCAAATTACAGAAAATGAGCAAAAGGAAAAAAAAAACAGAGACATTATATGACACTGTCAAAAGTCCCTAGGCATTTCAAAATTTTAGCTCTGCATGAAAGAATGTGTATTTATCTAATTTCACACTTGAATAGTGACTCATTAAACCAGAATGAAAATGGACACTTTGCTTCATGGTATGCCCCCTCCCTTTTAAAGTAGCCAATCACTCAGCTGAATTTTTTTCTCACTTAAACAAAGAAAGAGTATTTCGAAATTAGTCCTTGTACATCTCATTTACCTATAAGCTTTCTAATTAGACCATAAACATTGTGAAGCTATTTACCTGTCTGCCTAACAGGTAAATAGAACTATGTTTTGTTCCTCCTTCCTACCTTGCTCCTGTCACTTTGGTTGTTTTTCTTGTAAAATTGAGAAAGCTAAGGTTTTCAACGATAAGTATGTTTGTTTTGACCATTTAGATTTCTTAGTATTTAAAATATCGAGATGAGCCTGTTTAGCACATGGACTATTTGTGCTGTGAGGATGGCCAAAATGTAGTGCGCGAGGAATGGCTAATAATACCTTTTGTAGTGTTTTATGATTTAACATAAATTTTAAGATTGAATTTCCTATTTTTAGGAAAATGCTGCTAGGATTTTATTCTGGTTTCGATCTGGAATGTTCCCCAAAAGTCTCATGCATTTGAATGTTATGGATTATCTACGGAACCATGTGCTATTAAGAGATGGGGGCCTAGTCTGAATGGGTGGATTGTTGTTGTGGGGTAGATTAGACGTGTGTGGAGGTAGACAGGCATATGGTAGATTGTAGATTACAGGTGAGTGGTGAATTAAGGGCTTACACCAGAAAGTGGTAGAACACTGAGACTGGACCTGGAAGGGGCAGATCACTGGGACAAAACCTGGCAGAGAATAGGCCAGTTCTGCCCTTCTTCTCTGTCTTGGTTTCATATTTGCCATGCCGTGAGAAGCTGCCTCCACTGCGCCCTCTGCCATGGGCTTCCACCATCTCCAGCTGCCCATGAATGGACTGTGACCTTCTGAAACTGTGAACAAAAATAAACCTTTCCTAACTATATTGCATGTCAGTTATTCTGCCCCCAAAACAAGAAAGTAACTAAGACAGACTTTGATAAAGACTGCATCAAATGTGTTGATCACTGTACAATATAGACATTTAAAAATATTAATTTCTCCAATTCATGTTTACATATGGCATTCCAATTCTTTCTTAAAGTTTTACAATGGTTTGTGGAGGTTTTTTTTCCAACAGTTCTGTAACTTTCATAAGATTCATAAGACATTTGTGCTATTTTAAATGGAATCATTTTCCTAATTTCCTATTCAGAAAACTCATTGTTAGTACATTAATTTATATAACTTATTTTCATGTGTTGATTTTGTATTTTGTGTCTTTATTCTAACAGTGTTTTATGTTGAATCTTAAGAATTTTCTAAATATAAGATTTTATCCTCTGAAAACATATTTTTATTTTTTCTTTTTAAATCCAAATGCTTTTTATTTCTTTTTCTTGCCTAATTTCTCTGGATTGAATTTCTATTGATATATATATAAATAACCATAAGTGGTGAGGATGCTCATTCTTAAATTGTCTTTGATCTTAGAGTAAAATATTAGTTTTCTCTATTGAAGATGACAGTATCTCTAAGCTTATATATGTAACTGGTATTGTGCTGAGGGTGATTTCCTCAAAAGCCAGAGTTTTGACATGAAAGCATATTAAATTTCATCAAATACTTTTTCTGTACTTATTGAAATAGTTGTGAGATTCATTTTACCCAGTCTGATAATGTGATTTACTATATAAGAGATAAATTAGTCAAAGTGTACAAATTTTCATTTATAATATGCATAAGTTTTGAAGTCATACTAACACTGAGCTGATCACTTAAAATTGAAAGAGAAATTGTAAATGTCCTCACTCTCCCACTTACATAAATGGTAACAGCTGCTTGCGACGGAAGTTAATTAATTAGTCTATGTTAATCTGTATATGCTGTCATCAGTTTTATTTTGACTATGTTAATCTATATATACTGTAGATAAGTCATCACATTTTATGGCTTAAATATATGTCTAGTTGATCTCATTACATATTTAAATTTTTGAAATTGAAAAGCAATTGAAAATTTAGAAATTGATTTCTTTTATATCTGTTTTTAGGTTTGTTTGTTTGCTTGTTTGTTTTCTTGAGACAGGGTCTCATTTTGCAGTCAAGGCTGCTTTCGAACTCACTATGTTGCCCAGGCTGGCTTCAGATTTATAGTAATCATCCTGCCTTAGCTTCCTGAGTGCTGGGATTATTAACATGCTGCACCACACCTAGTTTATGTGGTGTTGGGAATCAAACTCATGGCCTTGTGCTTGCTAGATGAACACTCTATCACTGCTATTCCTTCAGCCCCAAAATTGATTGTTTTAAGGAACTTCTATATGAGGTTTTTAATCTGTATTGTCTACATCTTTGGGTTGCCCAATACAGTCTCCACATATATACTTCAGGTTTAATTGTATATATAATACTAAAATAATATATCATTTATAATGCAGAATATTGAGTAACAGGGATCACGTTAACAGTGTGATGATACTAAAGGTGAAATATCACATCACAGAAAACAGCCCTAGTTTTTCCTTAGTTTTTATCACTCATGTCCCTTGTTGAGTTTTTATTACCATTTGAAAAATATAAAAAGATTACTTAGAAAATTTTATGACCTGCAGACATTCAGTGGTGGACATGTTTTAGTATAGATATTTATTTATTTATTTTGGTGCTGGAGATTTGCATAGGCAAAGCTCATGCTCTGTCAGTGAGCTACATCCTCAGCATTACTTAGCAAATCTCTACTGATTGTCACCTATGTGCTAGATCTCATTCTGGGTGCTATGGCTGTACCTGGGAGCTAGATAGAGTTAAGGCCTTCATAAAGCTTTCACTCCCATAGGGAGAGACAGGGGAGAAAAATACAATAAAATTCTCTCAGGGATGTTTGTTATGAAGAAAACAAGAGAATGGCCTGGAACTGAGAGAGGGGAGGTAGAAAGAACAGGACAGAGATTTTGTCATAGGGTAAGTAAATCTGCAGGTCCAGATAACGGGACTAACCGAAGACAGTTCTCTCCAATTTGACATTTCTGTGACAAGTCAGCTTGACTGTTTGCCCCATCTTTATCAAGTTTAATTAATCGGGAGAGACTCCTGACAGCAATTTGGCTGTACATGTTTGCATTTATTTATTGCTTTTATTTTTAGGATCAAAGTAAGGATTCCATCCCCCCAATGGAGGGTTGAATAAAGCAATTTCTCATCGTTCATAGAAGAGTAGGTTAGTCTTGCTCTAGGTTCAATAGAAATTTGAAAATCATTTTCATGGCTGATGCAGAGTGTAGGTTCAGATCTGCCCTTGGAACCCAGGTTTCTCAGCTGAAAAATCTCAGTCTATCTTTTCTCCAAGACACAATGTACAATTTCATGAAGGTCACTGTAATTTTTGTCTACCTCCTGGAGAAAATTCTTGACATCAGCTTGAAGGTGCTCTCATAAGAGACTCACTATAGAAACATTCATTTCTTTTCAGTATGTTTAATTCCCTCTTCTGACACTGGCTAGTTAAGTGACCTTGGGCAAATTGCTTTCTCTCACAAAACCTCTGATTCCCTCCGACAAATCCCTTTTTCTTCATCATTCAAACAGGTCTTGAAATCTCATCTCCCGCAGGAGGCAATTCCAATACATTAGAGAAGAAATGATTAATTCCAATATGGCATTTCTTTTGTGCTTTTCTTTCATTTCCACCTACATAGGTGCATTGATTCTCACAGTTTACACTTAATAAACTATTAAACGATTTAATAGATTTGTTGTTCTAAGTTCACTGATTATTTAAAACCACTAGTTTATATTATTATTTCACATTCATGCTGCAAGGAAGAAAACATAATTTCCTTCACCTAGCCATGGTCCATACAGATATCATTCTAATAATTCTAAACAAAGACTAATGAGGGAAGCACAACCAATTTATTTAAACAAAGTCAAATATATGTCATGCGATCCTTCAAAAGCTGTATTTTTAGGGAGACTTTTGTTGAACTGTGATCAGAAAACAAAACAATATGATCTAATAGTAATGAAGTGGGGACCCCAATAAAGCCTGGTTGTTCCAGTTTTTCTTGGCTTCCACATGCAGGACAGTATTTCTCTGACATAAAGATCATGATTCACTTTAAGAGAAAACAAGTAAAATATTTTTAAAAAGTCATGTCTCGGGGGGACTTTGGGAAAACAGATATTGACCTTCAAGTTGCTATATTTGGGGACAGAGTGTATTGAGTCCTGGCCATATTTACTCTTTTTGTCCCAAGGTCATTTTATTTAAATATGATTGAATTACACTTCTTGCATGGGTCAGACTCATTAAGACCCGCCTTTAGCTCCCCCAAACAGCTTAATCTACTCAAAAAAAGAGAGAGAATTTGCTCAACAGAACAACTTCTTCTGGACCCAGTCGATGCCATCAAATGACCCCTTACGCTTCAGAGGACGGATGGCGGTGGTGGTTATGGTCTAATATGAAGTGTTTTTCAAATATAGAAGCTCAGTTTGGTCTTTCTCTTTCTTCAATCCACTGTCCAGCACTTTGCAAGTGCTCGTGTATACTAGTCAAGTGATTAAAGGCAGAATGCATCTTCATGTCACCTACAAAATCAGGACTTTAATTCTAGGCTGACTGATCAAAAGTCTCAGTAGAGCTCAGTCTCAGCTATGGCAAACGGGTTGTTATGCCCAGATCTGTCTCCAAGAGACAGGTCACTCACGCAAAGGCATGGATAAGCTGGGGCTCTCAGTGTCCACCAACATAGCGGATCGGATCCGAGAGCCTCGGGTCTCTGTGTAGCAGACTTTCATTAGTTAAAAAGGGAGGTGGGCTTTCAGCTTGGTGGTTGCATGATCGGTAGCATACAGCAGGGGAACAGACTTGTTACATGGTGATTGGCCAACTAACATGAAGCAACTGCCTCTGGCCCCCAGACCCAATTCCCCATCCGCAGGAATGTAGCCCTCACCGCAGGAATGTCGGCAACGTTTCTCAGGCAATGCGAGCTTTCTCCCGTTTCTGCCTGGTCATCCTGAGAGAGCAGAATTTCTGGCCTATTGATTTTCGGCTGGATTTGAGACCTATCATGGAGTTCGTTTAGCCTGGGTCTTTCAGGGTCTTCTTCTTTTTTTAACAATAATTTTATTGTGATAAAAGATTCACATGCCATAAAATTCAACTTTTTTTTTGGTAAATATGTGAATTCCAAATTCCATAGCACATTAGAACCATAGGATTTGGGGAATTAGTGAGAGTCTATGTCCATCCCTTTTTCAGAGGTTCAACCTTTTCCTATTTTACCATTGCCCCTCTACTATTCATGTTGGGGCCTTTTATGTCATTATTTTTGTGCATTTCATAAAAAGAACACCTCTCTATATTCTGATTTTTTTGTGCTCGGTCCATTTTACTGAGCATTATTGATTCTAGGTGGTCTCATTTTCATTCTATCACTTCATATCTGTCGTTCTTTGTGGCTGCATAGTATTCCATTGTGTATAGGTACCACATCTTTAACCATTCCTCTATGAGTGGGCTGGTAGGTTGTTTTCAGAATTTGGCTATTATGAATTGTTCTGCTATAAACATGGACGTGCATGTGTCTTTTGGGTATTTTACTTAATTTCTTTTGGAAACATTCCAAGTAAAACAGTAGCTGGATCAAATGGAATTTCTATTCACAGCTTTCTGAGGAACCTCCAGACTGATTTCCACAGCCAAACTAGCTACCTTTGACCTTCAACTATCTCATCTCTCTCTATGTATGAAATAAAAGAGGTTGTCTCTGGAGTAATCATACAGAAGTCCATGATTATATTGATAAAATAGCTCCCTTCTCCAGCCCCAGCAACTCAGGCAATCAAAAGCTTTTCCTAGAAATTCAAATTAAAAATAGAGAATACTGTGCTCAGAGACAACTTCTGGGTGACTGCGATCTTTTCCAATTGAATGCTCTGAGCATCGGAATACCCAACCTCTCCACTAATACAAGGACTCCAACTGTGATGCTGACTACATAATTGAATCTTTTATTGGCCAATAACATCAAAAAAGGCTGCATGTGCAGACATGTGCTTGGAAGTGCTACTTCCTCTGACACTACCGCAGCCGCTAAGAACACGGTCTGCCCCACACTCAAGAGCATTGGAAGAATTAGCACAAAGCCGTTTTGTGAAGAGATGACACTTCCTGAGCCCTGTCTGTGCCAGTAAGATGGGCTGACATTAAGTAACCCAAAGGCCCCCTAAACAGGGTGCTGAGAGTATTAGCATATGTATTACAGTGCATTAACATTACAAGTGATTAAATTAACTTTCATCTAAACATAACAATGGCTAAATCATCCTTACCAGGCAGAGCAGAAAATTGCATACAGCGTTTGGGAATGGGGCAGTGAATAAGATCATAGCACCTCTGTGTCAGCCAGGCAGAGGCAGAACTAAATTAAGACTGTTCGGTTCACAAGATACTCTGGCTTATTTCCAGGGAAAACTTGCCTTGCAATTAAGCATCAAGACAACATTAAGCACAGGCCACTCTAGCTCAGCGCTGTGGCGTGCACTTACCCAGTGTGAAGACACGTAGAAGGAACAGTTATCATGCACAGACACACAGAAACATCTCAATTGACTGTCAAGCTATCTTTCCCTTTACATTGCAAATTTGAGGATCTGCTCGATGTTAACAACATTGGAGGGTCTTCTTGATGTTAACGAAAGAGAGTACGGAGAGAATAATGATCTCTTGGTGCTGGCTTGAGTATCACTCACGGATCTCACTGCAGGACTTCTAGTCACCATCACAAACTGCTACACTGGGCATTCATTAGAGGAAAGAAAACTGTGAGAACAACTACAGAGTACATTGTAGTCCCAGAGCCCCTTCTTGTTCAATGGCCTGGACTAATCATCTCCAGGAGGAAAATAATTTTTTTTTTTTTTTTTGCAAAAATAAAGTACTCCTGGGCCATTCTAAGGGTCAAAAGCTCACTATGTGGTCTTTTGTCCTCTTTGGCTACTAGGCTGCTCCCACGGAGTCCTGCAATTCCAAAGTTACCCCTACCTTCTCAGACTTGGCATTCTCCTTCCTATTCTGTTAAGCAGGTCCTTTGTAGAACCTGTTGCTACGGACCTTGCTTCAGCTTCCGAGAAGAGTTATGAACAACAATGAACTTTGTGCATTTTACTTAAGGGGGCTACACACAAACCGATGGTTTGGTTTAACAACCACCCTCCCCGGGACTTTTCTGCATGATTAAGAACACAAGTATATTACTTAGATTCTGGGAACTTTATTACTTCCTTTAGAGAAGAGAAAAACAATCAAACCATGGATTTTTTTTTTCTGCTTGCAGTCAATTAACTACATGGTGAAAAATAAGTACAAATTATGAGATTATTTTCAAAGCTGGGCCATATTTGTGGTTTAAGGGGTATTGTTCCAAGCTATATGTCCCCTCACGGATTTGTCTTTTTTCCATATTATAATGGGACTTTGGACTTGGTTACACATATACTTTCAAGTTACAGTCTCCTGTTTTTCTCTCACACTGGGAGAGTATAAGTTATTAAAAGTAGAGAAGTTAAGCAGTTGAATTACTAATAGAGAGGTGAAGTCTCAGAACTACTTTCTACAACATCAGAATTTATACATGCTGATGTTTTAAAGCATAATTCTTATAACGTTTTTGATATTGTTTATGCTTTTATTTTTATTTTTTTAACAAGAGTGATGCTTTTTTGGGGTTTCTATCCAGTAAAGAAAATGATCTTTGGGGAAAATGATACAATAAACTCTTCTATTTCACTACATAAGTTGTAAATAAAATTTCTATGTGCTAAAAACAAATCTAAATCATTCAACAAATATTCATTTTACCTACAAATGTCTGCTTCTTCCTATCCAGATTCTACCAATCTAGCGCTAGTTTCCTCAATATGTGATCAGTGCAGCCACACAGGGCTTCAAATGAAATAAGGCTCCTGCTTAGAATACAGGGCGCTGTATTCTCTGTTTTGAAGTTATTAGTAAGTTAGAGTTTGAATTTGTGTTTTGTAAGTAAAGTCCAATGTATGAAAGAAGCATGTGTCGGGATCTTAGATTGTCAACAAATAGGTGATTCACTTCATACCACTTTTTTTGTCTTCCTGGAACAACAGCTTCTCAGCGGCAGTGGCTAACTCTTCCTGCTCCATTGCGCCTGTTCCTGGTCTCCCCAACACCCTTAAAGAAAAATGGCCATGGACAGAGGGAATTCGCAGGCATATTTTCACAGGCTGAACTTCAGTAAAAGTTGGCTATTTTCCAGTGACGTTCTTAACTTAGTTATAAGACCTGTGGCTGGAGTACAGGTTAATAAAATAAATGAGGTTACATTTTTATAAAGGAGTATTGAAAGAGACAAGTCCTTAATAGGCTTCTACTATACTAGCTCAATATTTTCTTGACTCTGAATTTATGTTTTCCCTGTTATTTTTTCTTCAGTTAAAAGCTCCATCATTCTACTTGCTCAATGAGGCAAACTATTTTCACACTCTTTTCCCTCTTACATTACTCCTATTGACTCTACCTCTTAGATCTGTTTTTTCAGACATAGTTATTGATTCAAAATAAAATCCAGTCTGCATAGTAGGGCCTAAACACCTTCTTGATCTGGTTCCTGATTGTTCTGTGGTCTCACTCTCTGACATTGTTGCTGTTTGTGACCATCTTCACACTGCTACTGAACTACCTGAAGTTTTGCAAAGGAGCTGGTCACTTTCTCCCTGCTAGCGTTCACACTCTGGGTTCTGGTTTTCCTCAAGAATGTGTCAGATTGGAGAAGGATGCCAACTCTTCAGGTTGGGTTCCCTTTTAAGAAATATGAGGAACCTAGTTTACACATACGCTCCACATCCACTGATCTGATGGAGGATTCTTATCACAAGGCTTATTGATTAAGAATCTTGTGAGCTTTTGATGATTCAGGGTCCCTGGACTTCCTGATAGTGTTTTTGCCAGATCTACCCCTTTTTTATTTCTATCTGACTTCTGCACCATGCAACCTTCTGGCCTGTTTTTTCCCCATGGTTAACATATTTGTGATAATGGGCTATTGTTAGATGGTTGTGGCTTATCTTGTTTTTGTGGTAGCCTGCTGTGCATGACTGCAGAGGGGAAGAAATGCCCCTGGACTATTTGGTCCAAGGGGAGGGAGGTATTTCTCATGTTCAGAAAGAATTAACTTAGTACTTTCCATGGGCCAATTACATGTTCACTAACTCCCATGTGCCAGAGCCAGGCTCCCTCCTGCTTCAGTCTTCCCAACTCCCTGTCAATAGTTTCCATACTGTGTTCTTCTGCTCTAGCACAACACAGGCACACGGGATTTGCCTTTTTGACATGACTTGTCATGAGACATGTGGTGTGTTTCAGTTTCTGTATTCCTCCGGCAAGTTCAGCCTGCAGACTTCTTTGTGTGTATGTGTGTGTGTGTGTTTTGAATGAAAAGGAACTTTCTTGGGCCCCACAAAAATATTTAAAATATTTACATTATAACATTAACTTATAGACCACAAAGTCAAGGAGACAAAGGCAGTGGGCCCCAGGTTGGTCACCCTTGTCTTAAGTAGAAAACACAGTATATAGTACATATTACCACACCAAGATTTTAAAATATGAGACATGATCATATGTTTCATATTTTAATGTATTCAATGACCCCACTCACATTATTTTCAGTAAAAGTGTACACTCTTAAGTACCTTTCTTATATTATCATTTCAGTAGTCTTGTATTTTATATGCTAACAATAAGGAAATGTTTCTGCCTAGTCATGATCTCATAGTAACTTACATCTCTACTGCTTTGCCAGTGATGTCCTCATGCCCAGAATGTGCCAACTCTTCTACACAGGCAACAGCTACTTATTCTTAAAAAAAAAATCAAAAACAAAACTGTATCCTTCATTCATGCTCTTGGGAAGCCCTTGTGTTCTCTCTCCTTTTTTCTTCTTGTAGTTTTAGGTTTCCTCTCTTTCAGCATTTCTTCTTAATTATGGACATGCCACAACACATTATACAAGTTTCTTTTATTTTCTTTCTCTTTAAAGCAAGAAAACATTTCCTTTTTACATCATCAGAATATAGCAAGACAGTGAGTGCTCAGTAAATATTGACAAATAACATAAAATGTTAGTCAATTACTTTTTTAGACAAGTTAATCACGTTATTACACTTGTAAACATATGAATAATTACTGAAATCTCAAAATAGGCTTGAACCTTGAAGTTTAGTTTTTCCAAAACAATTAAATGTCAACTCCTGTTAAACAAAGTAAAAATTCATTTACTGTATAAAAAATACAGCAAAGTAAACAGGAATGTAGTTAAAGGTCATTAATAAGAAATAGATGTTAAGGCCGTGTAAATATGGGAGATACGCTGACAGATGTCTTTGGAGTCACTTACTATGAGATTGTCTGAGTAATTATATTTCTTCTTCTTTGTCTTTTTAAATCTCCTGGTCTGTAGTTAGGTCAGACCTAACTCTTAATTCATTGTTCATTTATAGTTCCTTTTATGGCAATTCTAAAACAAAATAGTGAAGTTAGCACTACACAGAAAGAAGACTCGCTTGGGTTGCGGCATAAATTTAAATGCAATAATACGTGCACCCGCGTGTGTGTGTGTGTGTGTGTGTGTGTGTGTGTGTGTGTGTTTATTTAAATTTAATATTCTATTTACCTAACTAGCATCTCCCTAGGACATAGTCAAAGAAATAGAGATTCTGATAATTGATCTTGAAAAATTATATGAGACTTGGATAATGAGAATCTCAGTTGTCTTTATTGCTGCTTTTATATTCTGAATTTGCTGAGATGTGTATAAATTAGAAACAGTAGGTCTCATTGGGTGAAGTAAAAAAAAAACAGCTATTTCTCTAGATTATTTTTAGTGAAAGTTAAGATCATCTACTTATGAAGATACCAAGCAAAGTTATGAAACAATTTATCACCTGTCTAGCATTCATTTGAATACAAAACAACAGTAACAAAAAATACAGAAACAACAAAGCAAAGGAAAACAAAACAAAAAAGAAAAATAACAAAAACAGATGTTTTGTGTTTTCAGTAACAATTATGGGTTAGTGTAAGACACTCTAGTGATGATGGTTCCCCCCCCCCCCACCACCAAAAGAGAAAGAGATAGTACTAAGCAAACTTGAATCTGGATTCAACTTCAAGGGGAAGGTCAAGGAAACAGGGTAGAGAAGAGTGCTAAGAATTGACATTATGAAGGATACCATTAAAAATTACGGAAAAGTCTGATGGATGTCCAGTTATTTAAGGTGGATCGGAAGAAAGAGTGTTGTCAGTTTGTCAGACCCTCCAGAAAGAAATAGGAAGACAGGAGGTGGTTCTGGCCTATAATTCTAGCATTCTAGTGGCTGAAGCAGGAGGATTCTAATTTTCAGCTCAGCTGAGGCAACTTAACAGCATAGCAAGACCCTCTCTTAAAATAAAAATTGAAAGGAAAAAATGGATTGAGGATATAGCTCAGTATAAATCTTGGCTTGATCTAAGGGACCATGAAAAGAGAAAATAGAAGAACAAACTGTTATGACCATTACAAAATACAAGAAAAAAAAATCAAAAGAGATCTGCTTTAAGACCTGTTTCCTGTTTTTCTACTCAATATGCTTCTGCTAATCAGCTCAGAATGTCATATCACAACAAAAATTTTATTTTCTTGGAGCTCTAGGGACTAGAAGTCTGAAATTGAAGTGCCAGCATGGCCCAGCTCTGGTGAGGGCTCTCTTCCTGACATGGACAGAGCCACCTTTACCCTTGTCCTCAAATGATAAAAGGGACAGATCTATACTATGCCTTTATATGAGAACACTGGTCCCCATGGTGGCCTTACTTAAACTTCCTTATTTTATTACTCTAAATACATCTGTAACGAGGGGTAAGGCTTTCTGTACAAACTTTTGGGAGGTATAATTCAGTGCACAGCAGTACCCCTTCTAGGAATTATTTTTCAGTAGTGTTGTGGCGTTTTGTGTGTATGTGCAACTGTACAAGCACAATATTTACTTTAATAACTGAAATAGCATGAATACAGTAAGCAGAAACAAATGCATATTGAAAATTTCTAGAGAAATATAGCTCTGAATATTTAGTAAAGTCATTTAATTTTTGTATCACTATGAAGAAACTGACTCCTTTTTCCATCTTTTGAGGCACCCTGTGATTATATTGGGCCCACTTGGAGTATGGAGGAAAATCTGTCTTCTGACAGTCACCAGATTTGACACCTTATTGTAATATTGTAATATTAATTCTCTTCTACCAACTAATGTAACATCATCACAGATTTTAAGAATTCAAATGAAGAAATCTTGGGGGATTGTTATCTTACCAACTACGATAATTACATATTGCATTAAAATACCAATTGTCTTATACGTGTAATCTAACAAGGTAAAGAGCGACTAAATCAAATCATTGAGCGGGAAACCGTATTTGTTCTATTTCTATTCTCTTTTATTTCTAGTTTATTCTACTTTAATTTCTAGTTTCCTATAAATGGACTTTTTAAAATTGAGTATTGCTCAAATTAGATTATGAACATAAAATTAAGACCATTTAATCAATTGCACACAATTCAATTGTCTTCCAGTTATCTTTAGCATTTAGTCAGCTGATATTTATAAATTTTAAAGCAGTTTAATAAAGAAAAAATGCAGTCTTTGGAATGAGAAGTACACTGAATTGGAAATTATGATTCAGTTTATTCCAACATAGACAGTGAAAAATTTTTATAAAGTATGTATAAGTAAGCCTCCACAATTTTAATAATGGATTTGGAGGTATAGAATGTTCTCTATTACTGCAAGTATACAAAATAACCTTGACAAATCATTACTATTCAGATTTCATTTTGTTAAAACAGAATATAAATTAATGTAATGTTACTTTGATGATCTCAGACAAATGCTTATATATATTTTTTCCAATAATGTGTAAATGTTTTATTTTCACCTTAATTCAGATATTTACTAACTACTTATTGCATTGAACTTTTAAAAAGACCCAAGACTTGAAAAACTTCTAGAATTTACAGATAGGGTGGAGGAGAGAAAAAAAATAAAGATATGTGTAATATATTCCCTCCATATCCCCTTATGTTTTATTTTAGTGAAATTATTATAAAACAAAAGCTTTTCCACTTTTGATTTTTAATCAAAGGGAGTAAACTCAATGCAGCTAGCTGCGAGTCATTTTAGGAAATTGTGAAAGGCAGAAAAAAAGTAAACCTTTATCACATTTATTTTAGTTGAATAAATTTTGACCCATACTTTCACAGTGGTCCAAGGGCAGGGGGAACAAATTAAAGTACCATGATAGTTAGCACATGCCTCCAAATTCCCAGACCCCACACACGACCCCACACACCACTTGTAATACTTTGACAGATGACATCTTAGTAGGAGCTTTGTCGTGCACGTGCTGTGGCTTTGTTCTGAGAATGCTGATATTAAATAAATACTAGCTAAATGAATGAGCACACAATTCTTCCCAAAGAAGTAACTCACTACATGACATCTTCAGGATTCCAATAACTCAATCCTTGGATCCATTACAGTCGTACATGGGATTTTACATACAGAAAGAAATTTCTTCTTTAGTTGTGTGACTACTCTATAGATTCCAGTGATTTCTAACCCTGAATGTATCAAAGGTTACATGGAGTACTAAAATATTACCTTAGAACTATTTAAAATATGCTCTTATTTTTAAAGTTTTTTCTTTATTTAATTTCAAGCTAACTGAAATTTATATTCTTACAAAATATCAAATAGAGGTTAAGTCTTTTTTATATGAGTACTAAATTGGCTCATATTAAAGCCAACTGACCCTTACCCTTACTGGCCCTTCCCTCGTGGCTTATTTTCAAGCACATACCAGATATGTTCCCTCGTCTATTTGTATTTTCATGTGTGTCACATTTTGAAGTAATTTTTAAAAGTCACTAATTAGATGAATATTTTGCTCTTTCCTTCTATTGGGCTCTTACTCATTTTTAGGAATACATTATATGATCTACATATGAGTTCTTAGTTTTACATTTGGACATTTAAATAATACTTTCTAGTTTTCTGAACTAAGGTTTTTGAGTTTATATTGTATTTCAATAATTCATTTTTTCGCTTTTTATAGTTAGGACTACACCAAGGGTAGGGCTAGGAAATTGTATGTTATCTTCTTGAATGTTTAACTTCCACATTTATCTTCTTTAATGTAATCGAGATGTATATATGTGTAATTTTTCGGATTAGGACCATCTTTACTCTTTAATATAAACACTGAATTGTCCCAACAAACCTTCACAATAATGCATGTTGCCTTTGTCATATATTAGGACCAGTATGTGTGGGTCAGTACCAATATTATAATCAATTACTTCACCTTTAAACTAGGTCTATAAGTTCCCCAGAAAATTTCTTCTAATTTGGATTGATTTGATCTTTTGCTGTTCAGTATATCCTAGGCAGTATTTGTCAAATTTCCAACAAAAATTAAAAAGCAAAAAAGTCTGAGTTTGACTAGAACTACACTGAAACTAGGAATTAGTTTTTTTTTAAAGATACCTTTACATTACTGAGTCTTCCAAAATTCTAAAAATGTACTTATATTTTGATCATTTAAAATATTTAATAATATTTGAACAGAAATTTATTTTACTTAAGTCACATTATTCATTATTCATCAATTTAATTAGAATACTTTGATTACTTGGCTAACTTTGAAGTGTTATTATTTATTTGTAAATAATGTTTAGAAGAGTAACACCATCTGGCAATTTAGTGTTGAATGCTGCCTTTGTTTATATAGGGATTTCTATTTAGAAATAAATTTGATTGACAGAGAATCATATGTTCCCTGGAATAAAAATAGGTATGTATACAAGCTGTCAGTTCTGGCTTAGATTGTTGAAGGGAAAAAAATCATCAACTGTTTTGACATAATTGGTAGTATTATCAAGTTTTCAAGGCTTGAGTTACTTAAATAAAAATTAATTAAGAGACAGAATAAAGAACCAATGAGAAATTTATTTCAAATAATATGAAAATTCAGAAATATCAGTATAACATTACAAAACCTAACATACAAAAATTAGTAGTGTTCATGCTGGAGTATGGCACAGCAGTTAAAGCCTTGCAAGCACAAGGCCCTGAGTTCTATTTCCTAGCACCACATAAAGCTGGGGGTGGTGGTGCATGCCTGTAATCCCAGCACTCGGGAGGCTGAGGCAGGCGGACTGCCCTGGGTCCAAGGCCAGCCTGGGCTACACAGTGAGTTCAGGACCAGCCTGGGCTACAAAGTGAGATCCTATTTCAAAAAAAAAAAAAATTAGCAGCCTTCATATATGCAAAGAAAAAAATTAATAAAGGAAGAAAATATTCTATTGATCTAGCAATACATAGGTAGAAAGTCAAGTAGAAATAAAATGCTCTGATAAAACTTAACCAAACACAAAAGTCTACTTGAAGAAACAAAAGCATACACTATGTTCTAGAGTCCCAGCGTCATAAGGACAGCCACATTCCCATGGCAACTATAAAAATTAAAACAACTTTAGAATGAACTTTGTCAACCAGTGCATCACATCTAGATTTTAAAAGGATTATAAAGCTTGCTTGTAGAAACACACTAGCATAAATTTCTGGAAAAAACAAAAACATTTAAAATACCTTAACAGATATGATATATGGGAGTAGTCTGAAAATATTAGAATTCATCACAAAACCCTGGTATTTGAAATATTGTTATATTAGCTAATGAATAAATAAATAAACCGGTGGGACAGAGGAAAAGAAAACTCAAATTAAGTTTTGATATATGAATAAGGGTAGTATCTCAAATTGGACAAAGGTAGAATTTTTAATAAATGAGGTTAAAATGATTGGATAACTTAATGAAAAACAGAAACTCAGTCTTTATCATCTGAGGTGTGTGTGTGTGTGTGTGTGTGTGTGTGTGTGTGTGTGTCTGAGTGTGCATTTATGTTTAGTTATTAGACCAGCTACTCATCATTCAACTTACTCTGTTGGAGAGTTATGTCTCATTATCTCTGATGTGACTCAATTATTTTTGTCTACTTTTAATTATACTTAATTTTTCTAAATCTAGTGCTGAAGTATACACTAATGAGTTAAAACAGAATACATGTTTACATGTGATTATCAATTTACCTACCACTATAAAAGAGGAAAAGTGATTCTTATGGTCACATTTAATTTTATTTTTAGTTTCACTGAAGTTATAAGATCTGCTCTTTCAGACAAATGATGATTTAGTAAAATAATATAATTGTTAAAAGCATTACATGTACAGCCACATCCTACAGGAGTAGTGTAATTACTTATTCAAAAAATGAATGATTGAGGAGAACAGAGCAAAAATTGGCGCAGCCACAATGGAAAAGAGAAGGGGTTCCTCAAAAAAAAAATAAAAAATTAAAATAAATTAAGCTGAGTGTGGTGGCCAGGCCTGTAACACATCCACTTGGTGAGGCCGAGATAGGAACATCGCAAGTTAGGGCCCATTTTGGGCAAATTAGTAATTTTGTAAGACTCTGTCTGAAAATCAAAAATAAAAATGGACTGAGGATGTGGCTCAGTGTGAAGGTGTTGAGTTCAACCTAAAGTGCTACCTAAACAAATAAACAAAATAGGACTCTTATGTGACCCAGCATTTCCACATCTGAATGGAACTGATATTGGCTTCTCAAATAGATATTTGCCCTTCTGTGATTTTTGTAACACTATTAAAATAATCTAGATATGACATTAACACAGATTTCTATGAAAGGATGAATGGATTAAAAAAGTGCCATATGTACTGGAGTACTCTTCAGCTGTAGAAGAGAAAAATCGTCCTTTTCAAGAGTGTGATGAACCCGGAGGCCAATGTGTTACATGAGACAATATCACACGACCTCACCTGTATGTGTATAATTAAGAGAAAAAAAAAAAAACAGAAAGATCTCCTAGAAGTAGGAAGTAGCATAGCAATTGCCACCATGTGAGACGGTTGAGCCGAGAGGAGGGACATTAGCCTAGGAATACAAAATGATTTCAGTTAGGTAGAAGAAATGAATTCAATAACTGTATTGGACAATCTGATAACCATAATTAATAATATATTGTATTCTTGAAAAACACTAAGAAATTAGATATAAACAATTATAGAAACTATTACTAGATTTATAAATGTAGCTGTGATGTAATATTTATATATACTTACATTCATACCACATACCTATATAGTTTATTTCACTAGATTTGGTCATTCCACAAAGTATTTATACTTAAAAATGTCATATTGTACACAACAACTACATATATTTTTATTAATCAATATAAAGATAATAATCATTTTAATACTAAGAAAACCTAAGATATTGTTATTTAAGAATTTCCTTTTCTTGTCTCACTGGTCTTTCAAATCATTTTTTGGCTTTCCTTTGCATAGTTTATTTCTCTTGGAATCTGATGAAACAATTCTGATTTCCTGATAAGCTCTTGGAATAAGCTCCTGTCTCTATGGGAAGGTGTCCAGAATTTATGGCTGAGTAATCTGATCCAGACTGGCAACTCCTGTGGTATGAACTTAATCTCCCCTTTCCTGTGTTCAGCTCCTCACGCTGAGCTCCTGCTCACAGCTCTGGTCACGCCTCAGCACGCTCTTCCAATCACTACCAGGAGCATGTTTCTCCCTTCTATGTAAGGTCCAACTTTCTGTGTCTTTCCTAGGAAGTTGGGTGACACAAACCTTTGCGTCAATTTTATGTCTGATGATTTTTGTAGTTCAGCGTCTTCCTTCTTCCTGTACTACAGAATTTTGACTATCATCACTAGTAAGATGCAATATAGAATTTTTTAAAGACACAGAATATGGTAAGTCCCACCTCCCACATATGTATATAGAAAGTCCAGGCCTGGCATAATTTTGGGGGAACTAACAAAAACGTTCTTCCAACCGATTTTTCCCCCAATGCATTGAGAAAAAAAGTAGAAGTTGTAAATGTTCTGGATAAAAATTCAAGAATTTTGAGGTTTGTCACCATTCTTTATGAATCTGTTAATCTGACTGCATTAAATGAACCTAGAAGAGCAATAAAGTGCATTTCTGAGAGTATCTAGGTGGGTAAGAGCATGTGACCTTGGAGTCACTGGTCCCCAGGTGTTTTTTGATGCTGCTATCCTGTTTTCCTCCTGAGCTCCATGGACTGAGCTATTTTGTTCTACCATGTTTGTACTGCCTTGTACAGTCAACCATGGGTTGAGTCATCTTAAAAAATAAACCTTTCCTCTGTTAAGATGTGGATGTTGAGTAGTCAGTCCTGGCAATGAAGAGTTGGCCGGGCTAAGGCCGTAGAGGAGGTTCTCAGCATAGAAAAGAGAGTCTTGATTCCATCAGCCTCTACTGTCCGATCTTTCAGGTTTGTGAATTTGAATCAAAAGCTTTAATTTAATTCCCCTTTCTATGTCAATGAAAGACTTTTTCAAATAACTTTGAATAGGTTTAGCTGACTTGGTTATACCTACACCTGATGTCAAATGTAAATAGGCCTATATTTTCAAGTGAATAAAAACAACTATTTTGCTTTGAGAGCAGTGGGAAAGAGCCACTCAAAACAACCTACCTATATTCTCTGTTTTGAATTTGTGTCTCAACCTGTAGCCTATTTTTTGAAAGCTGTTCAGTTCCCATGAAAAATCATTCCTTTGGGTTACCAACTTATAATTCTAAACTTAGAATAAGTGTAGTTTGTTGATTGTACCAAAATGGGACAGAGACAGCAAGAGAAAATTCTCTTAAGGGAACAATACATTCTCTTGTTTTGAAGATAACCTTATAGTTTTCAAAAAACCTATCAGTTAACCTCCAGGTGAATTTTTAGTATGTTTTCTTTTTGACTCTTGTAAGTATGTTAAAGAAGAAACCCAAGGGAAAAAGTCTACTTAATTGAAAAAGTGTCTATCAGAGGCGATCTGGCAGGAGATATAAGCCTTTTTTTGATTTCTGTTCTCCATAGGTAATTGTATTATATAAAATTGACAAGATGTTTAGATTAGAATAAGAGATTAAAACACACTCACATAAATGCATGTATGAACTGTGGTAAAGAACAATGTATGTTAAAACATACAATTATACATTACAAAAAATGAAAAGAAAATTTGCAACCTATTGTGATATAATATTTGTATGTTTATTGATACTTGGCCTAGTATTTCTATATATGCACCAGCAATGTAATGCAAAAGGATATTTAGAATATTGGACATGTGTTTATACACATAATACAACAAAAATCCTAAAGAAGCCGAGCTTCAAGAAAATAACTTGCAAATCGGTATGCCTCTTACATTAGTCCAGGAAATTTACTGATAAATAAGTGGAATTTGGCAAAATAAAAGCGTCAAACTTCTGGAGTCTGGAACATCACCAGGGTGTTTGCAAAACCCATTCAAGGAAGAGAAAGTAGAGTTTAAGTTCTTGGAATCAGCATCAGTGTCACAAATGATATAAACTGGAAGTGGGAAAAATAAACAAGTAGAGGTCTTAGCCAACTCTAACTGCAGGGAGATCATTTTTACAGGCAGCAAGTAATTATCCAGTTGGAAGTCAGCCAGAACACTAGAGAGAATGTGCATCCTCTTCCTATCTCAAAATTTGTGGGATTTTTAATGAACACAAATGGTCATGACCTTGAGGTTCATGCTCCATCCACATAAAAGAACTTAAGAGTCATGCTAGGCTGTTCCTTCCTTTGACCTGTGCTGTGGAGTGCTGATTCAGAGCCAAGAGTTTGGAGGTCTGTGAGCGCCATGAGCAGAAATGAAGACCCCTGCAAAAATTATTCAGTTCAACTAAATATGTAATTTTGTCTGTTGGTATCAGAGCTGCTTGGTTGCTAGAAACAAATTGCAAAATTACTGAACAAGTTCCTGCTGAGGAATTATGGCAAGGTGGAAGATCATCTGTAAGAGACCGAGACTCTTTTTGCTGCCACTTGAAAGAGTTCTTCTTTCTTCGGCAGCTCTAACTTCACTTTTATTCATTAATTGTGGCTTTGCTGTCTTAGGCCGATTTGCACGCATGCAATCGATTTGCAGTGAATAGGTAACACATTAGCCAGATTGCAGATCATAATTGAGCAGAAATCCACATAGTATTGGGACGCACACAGCACAACATCCATTTGCATTTGCCAAGGAGAGCAGTCTTACAAGTCATCAGATAAAAGAGCAACCCTAGGTGGCATGTCAACCATCATTGTGAAACCGTGGAGCTTCTGAACATCAACTAAACTAGGAGTTTGCGGCTACCTGAAGCAGAAAGCCTGTTGGAGCGCACCACTGTGTTGGGATTCTGGGGATGCCTGGGAAAGAGAGCTATCACTTTGGAACATTTATGCATAACCCATGTACTAGAAACTGTGTATGTATCTTTTTATTTAATCCCATGGGCAATAGAGAGGTTACTGTCAATGTAGATATTCGAAATATTGCATTGCATCTATTGTAAAAATACGACAATTTAAATTGTTGCCCAGGAGTGAATAAATATCCCGAGGGTGTTGGAATACACCAGTGATTTCTATTTTTCCTCTGGAAGCTTTCCCTCCCAATTCATGTGCTCACTTTCTAAAAGAACCAGCGTTTTCAACCTGCTTTTCCCAAGGTCATGTACTTTTATTGGGGTTCAGCAGATAGAAGGAAACTGCCAGAATCCTGAAGGGCAAGGAAGAGTAAGGCACGTAGACACGTCGCGTCTCGGCCGTAGCTTACGGCCGCGGTTCTCTCAACTAGGTGTTTTGTTTTATCTTTGGAAGCAGGGTCTTGTTTAGTGGCTCAGTTGTGTCTATTGAGCTCCAACTTCTGATCCGATCCTCGTTCTTCAGCCTCGCAGTGCTGGGATTACAGACTGTGCCAGGACACTCAGTTTCCTTTAGCTTCAACTCCTCCTGGGTCTTAGCTCTTTATGAGAAGCGTCCTGCTGTGTTCCTTATGGACCAACACTTTCTCCCCTCTCTGTTCTTTGCTGATAACACTTGATGCCCATTTTCAGTTTTTGCTGGCATCATTTACAGCATAAAATTTAATTTTGATGAAGTCAAATTTACCTTTCTCATTTGTCATGTGTGTTCAGTTTGATATCTTAAAATCACTGTCGAATAAAAGGCCAAAAAGTTATTTTCCTTTTCCTCCTGGAATTTCCATATATATATATATATATATATATATATATATATATATATATATATATATATATATATTTTTTTTTTTTTTTTCTTTTTTTCACCCCTTACACTTAAAAGTATGGGTCCTCCATGGTGTGAGGTAGAAGGTAAACTTTATTCTTTTCAAGCAGATTAGAGTTGTCTCATCTTAGTTACTTTTTTGTTCCTGTGATGGAGTACCCAATATACACAAATTAGGGGAAGGAGAGTTTATTTTACATGGCAATTTCAGAAGGTTACAGTTCATTAATGGGTGGATAATAATGGAGGAAACACTTGGTGGAGGCAGAGATAGAGATAGCTTCTCACGGTATTGCAAACAGAGAGCTAAGTCCCTCTCAAAAAAGGCAGGAAGTAGCATACACCCTTCCCAGTGATCCACCCCTGCAGGGTCCAGCCTCAGCGTTCCACCCCCTCCTGTATTAAGCTCTTAATTCACCATTTGCTCGTAATCTATAATGTGCCACCTGCCTGTATTTTACCACACACCTATACTCTACCACACTCCAATGACCTACCTCTCCAGACCAGGCCTCCATCTTCTAACAACACATGATTTCATAGAGAGTCTGTAACATTCAAAAACATGGGATTTTCAGGGGGACGTTCCCAATCCAAAACACATTATGTCCTTAAACCATTTTTTGAAGAAAAAAAAAGACCTTCTCTTACCTCATTTAACTACATTGGTAAATTTTATTATTATAATACTGTCTTAGGTTTTGGAAGAGGAACCCATGGAGACTCTAAATTCATAATTTTTGAGATTGTTTGGGTTGCTCTAGGTCTCAGATCTCAATATGATCTTTGAATCAGCACATCAATCAAAGAACTTAGGTGAAATTTTGAGAAAAATTTGTTGAATATACAAACGAATTTGAGGAATATTGTCATCTTGAGAATATGAACTTTCTAATCCATGCTGATAGAATGTTTTTCTATACAAATCTTTTAAAATTTATGTTAATAATGTTTGTTTTTATTAGCAATGTTTTCATTAACAAATCTTACACATCTGTGATACTTATTTCTAAGTATTTTTGAGGCTACTGATAATGGCATTCTCTTAATTTCATTTTAGATTGCTCACTGTTAATTTAAAGAATTTGAATAAAATTTTATATCAACCTATATTCTACAAATATGAGAAACTCTTTCATTACTTATATTTTTGTATGTGAATTTATTGAAATATCTGTGTACAAGATAATAAAAAATAGAAATCATCAATTTCTTTCTTTCCAATATGGATATTTCTTCTTTATCTTTTTTCTTTTTTTGAGACAAGGTCACGCTCTGTAGTCTAGGCTGGTCCTGCACTCACTGGTGTAGCCCAATCTGTCCTTGGATTCAGGACAATCTGTCTGTCTTAGCATCACCAAGTGCTGGGATTACAAGAGTGTGCCACCGTGCCCAGCTTTATGTGGAGCTGAGGAATCAAAGCCAGCACCTTGTGCTTACAAGGCAAACATTTTAACTGCTGTGCCATTCTTCCAGCCCCCGATATTTTTTCTTTGTTTAGCTGTGTAGGTACCTTAGTTAGAGTCTATAGTACTTGTTAAGTGGAGTGTGAGTGCATACACATGGGTCTATTTCTGAATCTAAGGTGAGAGAATTTCATTTTCCATGATGAAGTATTTCTGCTATGAATTGTGAATTGTTCAGAGATGTATTTGATCATACTGAGGGAACTTTTCTCTATTTCTGGTTTTTTGTTTTGCTTTGTTTTTATGATGAAAGTGTGTTAGAGTTTTGCAATTACTTTTCTGTACCTTATGAATTGTGATTTGTTTTTCTTCTTTCATCTACTCATATGGTACTTAAACTGAATGAATTTTAGTTACCAAGCCATTGCCATAATTGAGGCCACGTCTCACTGGACTGCAATCATAATTCTTTTCCCATTTTGTGCACTTAGTTTGCTGCCATTTTATTGAGTTTTTAAAAATATTATACCTATATGTGACATAGTTATTTTCCTGTACTTTTTAACCTGATTTTTTATATTAGGGTGTAATTAATCTCACAGAATGAATTAGGCAGTGTTCTCTCCTCATACAACGTTTTCTAAATCTTTGTGAAGGATGAGTGTTGATAATGTAAATGTTATTAGAAGTCAACCATAAAACCTCTTAGCTTGGAACTTCTTGTAGGAAACTTTTAAGTTACTAATTCAATCACTTCACAGGCATGCTTCAGATTTAAACTCAGACCATTAAAATTACATGCATGTGGTGATTAGGTTGAATTGCCAACTCGATCAGTATAAGCTCTGCCTAGGAGTTGGAGGAGCATATTTCCAGGTGTGCCTGGGTGGGTCATGGAGGCATGGCTTTGGGTTTCAAGTCTGAACCCTCACTCCTGTCTTTGTGACATTGTTTTCTAGCTCTGCCTCCAGGATAAGCAATTTGGGCTGCTTTATGTTTTTACGATGATATTCTTAAATCTGCTTGCATTAAGAGCCAGACTCAACTTCTTCTTCTTTAAGTTGTAGGTACCTGGTATTGTATCACAGCAACAAAAAGCTAACATAATGAACATCACAATGAAATGAATCAAGTGAGGTCTTTGATTTTATACTGCATATAAAAGGTATGTTTATACTGCTCCTAAGTCTATTCAATATATGTCAAAAAACCAATAAATGTGCCTTAACTAAAAATATTTTGTTGTTAGCCAGGCCTGGTGCCACATGCCCATAATCCTACACTTTGTGAGGCTCAGACAGGAAGATTTCAAGTTTCAGCCCAACTTGGGCCACCTAGAAACTTGACAAGACCCCATCTCAAATACACAATAAAAAGAGGCTGGGATACTTCTCACATTCTCACAGCAAAGGACCTGTGTTTAATACCTACTACCACACACACAGACACACACACAGACACACACACAGACACACACACAGACACAGACACAGACACACACACACACACACACACACACACACACACACACACAATGCCTTCATTGCTTAAAATGACAATGAGCACTTATGCCTTCAGCCAGTTATAATATTTTGATTGGTAAAAAGTCTTGCCTCACTGTTTGGAATGACTGTGGTGATTTCTTAAGATAAGATAGTAATGACTTCATAGTGCAGTGACACTGACGCACTTACTGACTCTTTTACAAGAGGTTTCTCGGTAGATGCCAGTAGGGCTTGATAGTACTTTATCAGTAGTAGAGCTTCTTTCAGAATTAAACCCAATAAAACCCAGATGCTTTCTTATCAAGCACGTTTAATTAACATTTTTCCTTTTTCTTGTTATTTCAACAAGATTCACAGTAAGTTCACTTTCAATAAATTGCCTTGTTTGTTCATCCACAAGAACAGGCTCTTTGAGTTCTGCCATGAGAACATTAGGGCGATGCAGTCCTATCTTCAGAATGTACTTCTATTTGTAGTTCTTTTGTTCTGTGTACTATATCTGAAGTTATGTCTTCCACTGAAGTCTTGAATTGCTTGAAATCATCCAAAAGGACGAAAATCAACGTCTTGTTCCTTGTCTGCTTCTTCCAAACTCCTGTTAATGTTCATATTTTGAGCTCTTATTATGAGCTAAAAAATCCTTAGTGGTATATAGAATGGTGAATTCTTTCCAAAAGATTTTCAATTTATTTTGCTCAGATCTACCAGAGAATCACTATTCATAGCAGCTATATACTCATAAAAGTATTTCTTAAACAACACAACTTGAATGTTAGAATTACTTCTTGATCCATGGGTTGTGGAATGGATATTGTATTAGCAGGCACGAAAATGATATAAATCTCATTGAACATCTGCTTCCAGGCTCTTGGGAAGCCAGGTGCATTTTCAATGAATAAGAGTATTTGGAGAGGATTTGTTTCTTTTGAGCCGTAGTCTCAACCCGGAGCTTAAATATTCAGTAAACGACATTATAAACATATACACTGTCATCTAGGCTTTATTGTTCCATTTACAGAGCACAGGAAGAGTAGATTTAATATAATTCTTAAGGACTTCGAGATTTTTCAAAATGGTACATGTGGATGAGTTTCATTATTTGCCATAGCAAAGAAAATAAGATTAAATGACAATTTACAGAATGAGAGAAAATATATGTAAACTATACTTCTGATAAGAAGCTAATATCTGAAATATATCAAGGACTCAGTAGCAATAAACCAAGTGAGCCAATTGAAAAGGTAAGCAAATATAGATCTCAAAAGAAGATATAAAAAGCCAGCATGTGTATGAAAAAGTGTTTAATATGGTATTAGTCATCAAAAAAACACAAACCCTGATGAAATACTGCCTCACAACTCTAAGGATGACAGATGTCAAAATACAGCAATGAAACAGGATAGCAGAGATTAGCTGGGAAATATAAGAATTAGGGCTATTGTGCAGTATTGATAAGGATGCAAAATGGTGCAATCTTTATAGGGACATTACATCAATCCTTCAAAAAATTAACTGTCGAATGCTCATATGATTTCTCAATTTCACTTCTGGAAATTTATTAACAATTGAAATCAGCATCTCAAAGAGGTATCTGTACTCACACGTTCACTGAAGCATTGTCCATAATACACGAGAGATTGAAATAAACTGGTGGTGAGTGACAGATAATAAGATGTGCTATGTATATATGATAAAATATGCTCTAACTTTTAAACAGAAGGAAGGAAATATGGCAGTATTTGATCATGTGAATGAACATTGAATCCATTATGTTGATTCTAATTAGGTATTGAAAGACATATACTGCTGATATCGTGTAAAATTTGTAGACCCAAAAAATGGAACTCCGGTTTTCAGGAGCTTGAAAGAGAAAGTAGTTGGAAGTTACTAATTAGTGAATATAAAATTTTAGTTAAACATATACACTCTAAAAATATGCTATATATTATTGCAGCTATAGTCAACAATAATGTAACTTACATTTAAGTGTTTATTAAAAATGTATATCTCATGTTAAATGTTCCTACCACAATAAAGATTTTCTAAATAAATTTTAAATTGATCTTATTTTTATTTTAGATGTGTTATTTAATTTTAAATTGTATACATAAACTACAGATTTAATTACACATTGGAAACATACGGCTTGGGGATAATAACTATCTATACCACTTTTGGCCTATTTTTCCAATAAAAATGTTGCTGATTCCCGTTATGTTTGGAAGGTGATCAAGTCATGGACTTCATCCATTGATTTCTTATGCTGTTTATAGGTGGGACCTGAACAGAAGGGGTGGATCGTTGGGCCTTGACCCAGAAGAAGTGGATCATCACAGCACTGGAAGGGCATGTGCTAACTCCATCCTTATCTCACGCACTCACTCACCTTCCTGTCCCTCCATGCCATGAACATTTAGGCCTCTGCCAAGTTTTCCCACTATGGCCAACTGCCCATGAATGTACTGAGACTTCCTGAAACCATGATGTAAAAATAAACAGCTCCCCTCTTAGGTTATGAGTATCTGGTATTGTGTCCCAGAAATGCAAAAGTAAATAATATGGTCTTTCATGAATCAATGAAATATATCTGAAATATGCAGTAATGACTGTTATTTGAATAATCATCACAGAGATTATAATCTTAGAGAATATTCCCTTTTTTGTTTTAATTGCCCAATTTATACTAAGCAAATCCTCAAGGATTTAGTCAGAGAGGATGCTAAGGTCAAGGTTTTTGCTGAATAAACCATTTTTAATTTATAATTTTACCATATTTTTCAATAACAGACCATACATATGACTTAAAGAAGTTTGTATTGTTAATTACTAATAAAAATTTGAGAAAAAATTCAGTTTCCTACAAAAAATTTAATCTGGACTGAGAGAAAAGGCACCTAACACGATGGCATTCCAGGGTGTTCTTTCTGAGAGAAAAGTTCAATACGAAGATTAAAAAAACCTTGGGTATGTGCCTTCTCCAGAGATTGCTTTTTGAGGTGAACAAAGGAATATTTTTTATCCTTCTGATTTGACTGATGAAATTTTCTTTTGTCTTTCTTCCTGAGAAAGAATTGCAGAAAATAAATGACTGAATGGAATAAGGCTAACTAAACTCAGGACAAAAATAAGTCTCCTAAGCATAGAAAAGTAGCACACAAACAGCAGCTCTAATAATTGGATGTAATTGAGAAATTATAATACTTAGCAAAATCATACTAAACAGCAAAGATGGATAACTTATAGTATTTATTAAGATCATATTAAACAGCACAAATACATGTTAGAAATACATGATTCCACAGGTCAGCATAACAGAAGGCTACTCTTTAGAATAGGTGGAGATGGTATATCAATATGGCAGAACCATGTTAGGTACTTAGAATTGAATGGGCTGCTGTGCATAGTGTATGCTTCCACTGGAGTTTTAAAGGAGAATTTGATCATGAGGCAATTGAACACAAAGCTGGTCCAAGGTTAAACTGTACATTCTGTAAGGAACAAATGCTGAGCTAATAAAATATCTTTATGCAGGGCCAAAAAGAGTCATTTAAAAATAAACAGAAGAAGGAACTGAGAGGAGGATCCAGTACAACTGAGTAAAGAATATGCTTCTCAAAGTAACCTAATGCAGGGTTCATGAAATTACGTGGCCACTTCACTAGACCTTGGTGTCATGGGGCCTCGGAACATGAACGCAGAAAGCAACAGGAGGAACGACAAAGGCAACATTAAAAAGATAGCTAGGTATAATTAGAAACGATGACAACTATGATAAAGATTGTCACTTGTAGCTTCCAGCTTCTACTTAGAATGAAAAAATCTGGAAAGAAGATCGTTCCTACTCACACAGTACGAAAAATTTGGAAAATGTACAGAATCTTAAGTTATTTTGAAAGTTGATGAGCATTGTTTTACTTATTAATTCCTGGGACAGAAAGGCCTGCATCCACAATTTAAGAGAGGAAAGATTTATTTTCGTTCAGTTTCAGAAGGTCACAGTAAATTCGTGGACAACCAGCAATAATGGAAGCACACCGTGAAGGTGCAGGCAGAGGCAGCTCCTGCAGACATGGAGAGCAGGAAGCCAAGTGAGGCTGAGGGGAAACCAGCGTACATCCTTCCGGGTCCTGTTTCTGTGGTCTGCCCCTTCCTGGGTAAGCCCTAAGCACCCACCACTTTCATTCAGTGCCCACCTCTAGACAGTACATAGCTTCATAGGTATCCCACCACATCCAAACACATAAGGATTTGGGGAGACACTTCAGATCCAAACCATAACAGGTATTTTGAAAGTGAGGAGAAGTAAAGTGCTCTGAAACTCTACAAAGGCAGATACCTTGAATGACAGACAGAACCCAGGTACTACCTCAAATTCACACAAGCTTGACAGACAAAGCTATCGCCAAAGTAAGAAGAATTAAATTAAAGTGTTTAACAGTTTTAAGGCTGCGTATGCACTTCTGTGACAGTTTGGAACTCATGGATGTGGCAGAGGGAAGAGTCTGTGTCATTCATGTATCATCTTGCACGGAGCTTCTCCAAGCTCTCACGGAAACATAGAGCTATGGTGAAAGTCTCTAGCAAGCTTCGTCAGTGATGTAGGCCTGGGGAAGACAAGAGGTTGCGGCTGCAGGACAAGCATTTTACTGTCTAGGTTTGTTTTCTCAGTTTAGAAGAACTACTTGGCATGTTCCTGACAGTAGGGGGGAAACATCGATTAGTAAAAGGAAAAAGGAAAACCTTCTGTCCTCAGGGCAGAATACAATTCTAGCCTCATAGTTTCTACAGATTTTCCTTTCAATAAAAGGGAGAACAGGTTTCGATGATCAAGTTTCATTCTCAAAACCCATGGGCAAAAACTGAGGCAGGACCAGAACCATCAATTAGTAGGACCTGCTTACTACTATCATTGTAACAATCCCTAAGCACAAGGGATTGCTGCCAGGAACAGCCAAGGCCTTTCATGGAATGGAGGCCTACAGGAAGGGCCTGAAGCTGAGACAGAAAAAAACATCAAAAGGAAGTCTTTGTCATATCCATCCGCACTTAAACACAAATTAACCTAAAAGAAATTCAAAGTGGGTGGTATACAGAAATTAACTACAAAAACAGCAAAACTCAAATTTAGCCCAACACTTTACTAAATTACCTTACTATCTCTTTACTAGCTACACACATTAAGGTCAGTTATCTAATATACACAGAAGCCTGTATCTTTTTCCAATGTTAACACTAGTTATCTCGGTTTCAACTACTCTGGATAAATTGTACATATTTCACTATAAATTTTAAAATATTAAGTGCACTAAAATGTAATATTTTATAAAATTAATAAACACTAATACAATGAAAATAAATCATAGCATTCAAATCATAAAATACATTTTAATGTTTAATAGAGACTATAAGGAGACTTCTTAAAAAAACATGAGATACAAAAAGGAAGACAATTATCCAAAAAGAGAAAAATCTCCACACTCACACTAATATATGTATTAGATATTGAAAATATTAGACAAAGAACTTAAAAAACTATGATCAATATGCTAAAGACATTAGTAAAGATGTAAGAGTGAATAAAGGTGAATTTTATCAGAAGATGAAAAATGAATACATCAGATAAAGTGAAAAGAATACAGAGGAATATTTATAGTATAAAACTCTCCTATTAGAAAAATGTCTCAAATAAAAAATTTAAAATTATAATTACAGAATATTTTTTCAAGAATCAAGTTAGTTCCAGATCAAGCAGTCTGAAATAAAAATGATAAGAATATTAATCAACAATACTGAAACGGAAAAACAATTGGACATATTGATGAAACCCTCAGTTTGAGTTTTGTAATGATCCTCAAATTAAAAAAAGAAATAAATATACAAAATTGTAGAATGGAAAAGTGCAAATCAGAGTAGATCAAAAAAGCATTGCAAGAATAATAGAATATTATAATCAACTTTATGCACATAAATTTATTTACTTAGGAATTTTATGAAAGATAAAAATTAAACCATAGAAATTCATTGAAAGACAAAACTATCAGCCTTCAGTTAAAAATGAATATTCTAAACAGATTTATTAGAGAAACTGAGTTTGTTTTTAAGAATCCTCCAACAAAGAATACTTCAATTAGAGAAAGCTTTAATGAAAATTCAGTAAAACACTCAAGGTAGAAATAATACCTTTCTAAAACACACAAAGCTTACATAAAATATAACATATATGCATATATTTTAATTATATATATTCTTATACATATACCAACAAATTTGCTTAAGCCAGTGCTGCCTTTGTACCAAAACTGAAAGGTATAGAACAAGGATCAAGAATATAGACACAAAAACCCTCAGCAAACTATTAATGCATTAACAGGTAAAAGGAATCATGCAGTTTATGGTGGTGTGGTTTATCCTACAAATGTTAAATAGATTTATAGGCACCCATCAGTCATTAGTCAGGTCCAAAAGTGAAAGAAGACGAATCGTGTCATCATCTTATCAGCTGTAGAAAAGGTCATTTAAACTACCACTCACGGAAATAGGCACAGAAAACTCCCTTTGTCTGGAAAACAACTACTATAAAGAAAGACACCTATTATAAGCAATGATGAGAAAGTGATCATTATCTCCTTAAGATTGGAAATGACAAAAATGGCCTCTCATCACCGCTGTTCAACACTTAAATGGAGATTCTACATAATGTGATGCAATAAGAAACAACAATCACGTGTACTGAAAAGGAAAAAATGATAAAAATCTCTTCTTCAGAAATCATGTAACTGTTCAGTAGGACTAAGTGGATGTTCAAGACCAATGTAGGAAAGTCCACTGTATCTATGCATACTAGCAGTATGCAATTAGAAATTGACATGCAAAAAATCATATGGAAGTTCTATTTTTTATATTTTTGATAAAACTTTATACTGTTTTTATAGTGGTCATACTTATGTTCTCACAAAAAGTATACTGAAGTTCTCTTTTTTATATATATTTTTCAATACTACATTTAAGTCAAAATTATTTTACAGTGATCAAGATTGAAACTAGGCTACACCAACAATCCTTATATTTTGCTTTCTAAGTCATAACGTTTCTAACCAGCTTGCAAAGACATCATATTGTGGTTTTGATCTGTAAATTCTTGATAATTACTAATATTGAATACTTTTAACTTACCTGACTGACTGCTTGTCTTCAAAGTGCTGTGTTTTTAGGTTCTTAAATTTTTCATCTGTATAGTTTGAACCACTGTTTGTATGAATTCTTTTTATTTATATTCCAGATATTAATTTCTTATCAGATCTAAAAAATATACTTCTACCTATTTCAAGAAATTTAAATCAAGACTTTGAAGATAGACCTACGTGTTCCTTGCAGTATTCATTCACAAGAGTCAGCACACACCTGAATGTCTCTCAGTAAATAAATGGGTGTAGAATAATAATTAGAGGAAAAGATTATAAATATTCCTCACACAAAGAAATGACAAATATTTAAGGTTATAAAGATTCTTATTATTGAGTTGATCATTCTACATTGTGTATGCGAACATAACAATTATGATAAACATATGCAACTATTATTTGTCAATTAAAAATGAAATAAAACTAAAAAAAAGAAATCTCATTTGAGGCAACATAGATGAGCATCAAAGTTATCATATGAAATGAAGTAAGCCAGAGACAGAAAGACACATAGGACAATGTCTCATTTCTGTGTGGTATGCATGATAGTCAAACTTCCAGAAGGTAGGAGAAGAAGGTAGCTGTCAGGCATTGGAGGAAGGGGAAACGGAAAAGTGATGGTTAAAGAGCTGAAAGTCTTAGTCACACAAGATGAATGTGTTCTGGCAATTCATTACACATCATAGTGCTTACAGCTAGCTGTATTGTTTTACAAATTAAGATGGAAGATCTTAAAGGGTTTTTACCACAAATAAAAATACAATAATGAAGTTATGAATGCGGCAGTGGGAAATTTTAGAATGCAATATGTTTATAAACCTGATATGGTTTCCTAGGTGTATAAATAGCCTGAACATGAGTTGTGTACCATTTTACTTTACATGTCAACCGTGCTTTAATAAAGTAGTCTTTAAAAATCCCAAGAGCATTTCTATTAGCTACGAAAGTATGAAACATCTCGTTGTAAATTACAAATATCTCAGGATCTATATGTTGAAAATTAGCGAAGGTTAAAATCAAAGAACACTAAAACAAACATGTATGTATATGCACATACACATGCTTAGATTTTAACAACTTAGAACTTACGCATCGATTTTCAAATGACATTTAATTCAGCAGAATTATAATTAAAATTTCAGCAAGATTATTAGTAGACCTTGAGCAAATGTTATGAAGTATATATAGAAAGATAAACCACAACACCATAAAAGAAGGGTAAAAATTCAGCTTTCTATCTATTTGCAATCAAATTTAACTTTAAAGCAACTTCATTCAAAACAGCGCACTCTCAACAAAAATTGAGACATATAGGTTGGACCAAAACAGTGCCCAGAAATGTGTCTAAACTAACACAATTTGTTAATTTTCAGGGGAAGTTCAACATATATTTACAGAGAAAGCATAGTTCTAATTAACTTTGGTAACATAGAAATCCAAATATAAAAATATAGAATAAAAATATTACCATTTGGTATATAAAAGTTCATTGTGAGTGGGTTAGAGACCTAAATTTAAAATCTCAAACTATAAAATAGAAGTCAGTGTGAAAAAAATTAAGGATTTCATATGGACAAATATTTCTTAGCTCTGAAGTAAAGAATGCTTACCCATAAATGAAGGAAATTGGCCTCTTTCTTATTGGTGCTCACATGTAAGACACGTTTTGCTTTTGCTCAGCATGTCTCTCACAGCTCTAATGACTGGCACGTCTGTTGTTTACCAGCATTTGAGACTCATGACTACTATTACCATAAAATCTTTCTTTTACTATCTCAATTTCTACTCTGCTAGACAAGCGTTATTTTATTAAAGACCTCTAGAAAAATTATTTCACTATTAAAATATTTCAAGCTTTGTTTCAATAGCATTTGTGTTTTTACCAAAAAAAATGTATAATCAAAAGCCAGGATATAAAAATGATATTTTAACCTAAGTTAACTGCTGGCTTAGTTTTATGTTGATATCTTTTTTCTTCATTTTTATTAACGTATGTGTCTGTGTGTGAGTGTGTGTGTGTGTGTGTGTGTGTGCGCTTGAGTATTTTGTGCTCATCCATATTGTATCAATATTACAATCCCTTCCCCTCCCCTTTTTTTTGGCCCTTCTGCACCCTCTGTAAACCCCAGTGACTCCCGCTACCTCACCCATTTTGTGTTATAAAACATTTGTATTCTGGGTCTCTCAGATTAGAGAAACTAGGAGATACTTAACCTTCTGAGTCCGACTCACTTCAGTAAGCATGATGGTCTCAACGTAAAAGGGTTCCAATCTCCCTCACAAGCCCACAGCATTGATTGCTGTTCAACTTGATATCTGGCTTTCTCCCTAGTCTAAGATCATATCTTAGTGATGTTCTCATTTGCATTTCTCTAATGGATAAGGAGGTTGAGCATCTTTTCATGTACTTACGGGCCACTTGAACTTCTTTATCTGAGAACTGCCTATTCATTTCAGTTGCTTGTTTTTTTTTTTTTTATTTGGGTCTTTGATCTTAAAAGGTCTATTTTTCTTCCGTTCCTTGTACATTCTTTAAGTCATTTGTAAAGTGACTTCAATATTACTTCCAAGGGAAATTAGGTAAGCCTTTTATTTTGTTATTTGTCCATATCACATACATGATACTAAATATTTTTAAATGTGAATATTTTGAGTACCTACAAAGCCTAACCTACTTGTTAAGTTCTTATTCACATATACCCTTAATTGCTCTTTATAAGTATTGATATATATGTATCTATACATACACACATAGAGACTTCTACTTTTCAGCCCTATATTTTAAATTAAATGAAAATAATATGTGTCAAATTGGAATAAAAATTTGCCTATACTTCCTACGCAGTAGAACTTCTTTTGAAAATATAGTGATACTTTTCTACCTATGTAAACAATTTTGAATAAATTTCCTAGGTTTGCCTTTAGGGCAGCATGCACTGTTCTCATTGGCTCCTGAAAATTGTTTCGTTTGGTTTCTTCGCGCGGAGAAACATGCTTGGCGGTGGCCGTGGGGCCGACACGTGTGAAGCGGCCAGTGACCGGAGGGGAAGCGCTCTCCGTGGCCTGCGGCAGCTGCGCCTCACACCAGCCGACCCTAAGCTGCAGGTCTACACTCATCCTTCTGGAAAACACGTGCACACGATTACTGCAGGGACAGAACCAGTTACGTCTATAACAGCAAGATCTGGGGGGAGCGAACAGCAAAGTGAGACCGTAGATGGCCCGGGGAGGCTGAATTGGGCTTTCTAGCTTAAAAAAAAAAACTGGCTATTTTCTGATTCCCAGTTCCAATTATTTTCTTCCTATGGCACTAGAGATGAAGATTCAGGGTTTCCAACATATGCTGTTTCAGAATTATGTTTCTTTTAAAAGGTGAAATGTCCTTAGACGTGTTGAACAAACTGAAAGTGGGCACGCCTGTTTTAAAGACAGAGTTCTTACGCATTCCGTTGTTGCCTGAACTCGATATACGTTCATGATGAGTTCACCCTTGCTGGTGAAATATGATTTGCTTTCCCTCTATATTATAATTTCATTAATACATATGTGTGATACATGATAATTATATTCAGATAATGGCATTCGACCCGGGGCATTGGTGCATGTGCAAGTGGCGTCTTAATCACGATTACGTCCCTTTCACCTCTGCATGTCCCCTTCTTTTCCTAATACACGATCCCCTCCCATCCCCGCAAAGTCTACCTCTCTGTTTTCTACCATCTCTCTCCAGTTTTGCTCTTTAATATGTTTATATTTTGAATTTCTCATATAAAATAACGATTTAACCTCTGTGTCTAGTTTGTTTTGCTTGGCACTGTGGTCTCAAGGTGCATTCTTTTTCTTACAAATGACTCAAATTTATCCTTCGTTCTGGTACAGTCATGACCCATCATACATGTATGCCATGTACTTTTGATCCATTTACCTGTTGATGAACATAGAGACTGCTTTCAAGATCTAGCTCTTGTGAATCATGTCACTATAAACATGTACGTGCATATATGGCTGTAATATGATGTCTTAAATTCTTTTGGAAAGCCACTCCAAAGACATATATATTGATCCAACAAATTTTTATTTTGAGTTATTGAAGAAACTTGGACTGATTGCCGCGTTGTTTTTACTACTTTACAGGCCCATAAACAACATAGTAGGGTTGATTTTTCCACACGGTCTTTCCAGTACTATTTCCAGAGTTTTTGGATGATAGCCATTGTTACCAAAGTAAGACAATGTCCCAGTGTTGATTTAATTTGCATTTCTCTATTGGCCAAAGATATAAAACATTTAGCAATATTTTCTTATTTTGAGATATATCTATGCATTCAAATTGTTCATTTTTTTGATTTGGCCTTTTATTTTTGGGAGGATCTAATATGCTTGAGTTCTTCGTATATTCTAAATAGTAGTCCTCTTTCTAGGAATAGGGCAGGAATTTTTTTTTTGTTTTTATTCTGTAGGTTGTCTCTTCACATTGTTGGCTATTTACTTGGCTGTGAAAAAGTTGTTTAATGGTTTACAATTCCATTTGTTGATTCTTGGTATTAATTCTTGTGTGATTAGAGTTCTTTTAAGGAAGATTTTTTTTTCTGTATCTATTTTATCTTCCAGTTGATTTAGTATTTTATCTTACTGTATGAGTTTCTGATTCAGTTTGAGGTAAGGTAGTCCTGTGGCTATTTCCATCAGTCCTAATCACAAATGGGTGTTAGATTTTGTCAAAGTCTTTTTTCTAAACATATTAATGTCGTGTTTTTGCTTCTAAATATATATTTATTGATTTATGAATTTATGTATATTGAACTGTCCTTACCATCCTAGATGAAAGCAACTAGATTTTTATATGGAAACTTTTCAATAGTTATTTTGCATTTTGTATGACAGTATCATGTTGGGGATTTTTGCACCTACGTTCATTAAGAAAATTGCCTGTAAGGTATTTTTTTTTTTTTTGTAAGTTTTCATTCGGTATCACCTCCAGGAATTAGTTTGACAGATTGACAATGGTCTTTCCCTTTTAATTTTATGGGAAACTTGTGAGAAATTGGCATTAGACTTTCCTGGAAGTACTACTAACATTCTCTGGTGAATGCCTTGGCTTCTAGTGTTTTCTTTGTTAGTAGGATTTTTGTTATTGATTCTATTTATTACTGATTTAGAACAAACCTCAAAAAAGGAAACCCTAAAAAAACTAAAATAAAAACAAAGAGAAAGAGAAATGAGGCCAACTATTTTGCTTGCATTGGTGTGTTTGGATTTGTACTTTTATTTTATTTAGGTAATGTGGTACTGAAATCCACCAGATACGGGAGAGGAATAAACTAACTGAAACTTACTGTGTTCCACACTCATATTTTGGTGTCCAAAAGCCAAGTTCTGTCCACCTTTCCTGACTGAGTCTGTCAGTGTTGTGTTGTCTGCCTGTGGGTCGTATTCACTCCAGTGGTTTTTACTGTATGTGCCCTTCTGTGCCCCCTTGCAATCCTCCTGGATCAGCCTAGTCCTAGAGTGCTTGAATTACAGGTCTGCATTGCCAAGCCTGGCTGGCCACACAATTTCTTCATGTTTCTTCTGGTTCAAGTCCACTCATGCCCAGCATGGATCACACTAAATCTAACCACTGATCTCAAATGGATAGCCAAAAACCTTTATGAAGACAACCTGTTTTTAGAAACTCCCAGTGTTTCAACCTATTTTCTGACTTACCCTACTTTAAGATTCACTCAAATTAACCCATGTTACCTTTCCTAATCTGAAAATAATTACCTTAAGAAATTAAAGATTAAAGGAGCAACTGATGAGAGTCCCTGGGCGTCAGAAGTGCTTATAGAAAAACAGAACGGTGGCAAAGCGGAAAGACTCTGCATTTTGTTCCCAGCTAGGCCAGAGTTAACACTGGTAGTTCACAGTACACGGCTTGTTAGCTCTGAAGTCACAGCTGGATTGTTTAGATTCTATTAACTTTAATTTCTCAAAGAGCAGAAAATAAAATCTAATTTGTGATGATGATGATGATGATGATGATGATGATGATGATGATGATTTAAGGATTTGAGATAATATCTTCAGCGGTAGTGTCATCATCATATTAACCTGTTTGCTTCCGGATCCTCGGATCATCACATTGCCTGTGAGAAATAAGCTTTCAAGTTCCCCACCTCACAAATAGCATGGCAACTCAAGCTTCAAATGCATTTTGAAACAGCTCAAGTCCATGGAAAATAACATTATACAGATATTATTGACGGTGCCTCTGAAGAGAGACACTAAGGCATGGGTAAGAAGCCCACTCCCAGGGGTGTGCAAGTGAGCCACATGTGTCATACTCTGAGCCTCTATCTCCCCTTCTAACAAAAATGAGCCTCTCTTTATTAATGTTTTCAGTATTTAAGAGGGAAATGTCCCATAGCTTGGGGATAAATGGCAGAAATCATGCCTGCCCTCATAGGCTTTCCTTGGGAAAGAATGGACAGTAATCTTAGTTTTAAAAAATCTCTTAACTTTAACAATGTTGACAGCTATGAAACAGAAGTACAGAATGCCCGGGCAGCACTGAGCAGGCAGCCTACCCCACCTCGAAGGGCACTGTGGAGTAGAACGATACTTTCTGCGATAATGGCCCAAGCGTAGCAGTTACAAATGGCATTTCAGATGATTTGGCTCAAAATGAAGGCCAGTAATCGTTAGCTATTAAAACTGTGCTTGTTGGAACCTAAGGAGTGTTTGCACAGGGACAAATACTCTAACAAGTATTTATAAAAAGATGAGGTAGGTTGCAGGCTGTGTCCTGAAAGAGTCTTACAGTCCCATTGAGGATAACATAGGTTATTCGAAGGTGGGATTAAATGCCTAAGCAATAAACCCCCAGGAGGTTATATAAACAAAATTATCAATTTAGTCTGGAGTGGTCAAAAATGATTCCGGAGGATCTGCGATATCAATGTGGACCATCTTTCTTTTTACTCTATATTACTGTATATACGTGTGATCTATTTAATTCACCTGGTAGGTGATTCTTGATTCTAGGCTGGCTGTTAGAACAGTTCTCTGCTATATTCAAGTACTGAAAAATCTTTTTTTATCTTACTCTCTGTTGTTCTCAGGATACTTTCTAAGCAAAAGAGAAAAGCAGCTTCAAGCATACACAAGTTCATTCTGAGGAAAAGCCAGAAAAAGAATGGCCCAGCAGCTTTTATTTATCTGTAAGCACCCCGAGGGTTCTTCCCATATCATCAACAAATGGATTGCATGCATTCCTCCAGCCAGCCACTTGATAGAGGACAATCAGAATGTTGTGGTCGGATCTAATATGTCTCCACAAAGGACACAAGCTCAAAGGATGAGCTTGTGGTAGGTGATGGGTCAGGATGGTTCTTTAATCTATAGATAAAATCATAATTTGACAGTACTGTTGGGAGACAATGGGAACAGGAAGCAGAGCCTATGGAAGGCAAGGGACTATACGGGAATGACCTTTGGGAACATATCTGATTCCCGTCCTTTCCCTGGGTCCCTTTCTTAATCTGTTTGCATCGTGGACACTGTGATATTGGTACCTGTCCTCCACCATGGCTTACTGCTATGATGCTTCTACCTGTTACCAGCCAAAAGCTAAGAAGCTTGCCAACCATAGACTGAAGGCTCTGAAACCATGAACCAAAATAAACTGACCTTCCTTTAAGTTGTATGTGCCGAGTATTTTGTCACAGCCACAGAAAGCTAATACAGATAATACCATGAATGACAGATCATACTTCACCCTCTTGATAGAATATCTTTTTAAAAAGTACAAAAAGAACAAAAAAGTATTCATAAAAAGAACACGAGAGTTTAGAGAGACAATAGCTCAATTTCTCTTTCTTATCCTTTATATGCGTTCTCCTTTCATACTTGTGTGTTCTGCGATCTCTCTGAAAAGCTCATTCTCAGTGTGTAAAATCCTTGTTCTTCATGCATGAACAATGCTTTCTTCTTTAAAACACACAGAACTTATGTCTTTCTATAGAAATTCAAGATATGTTCAGCAAAATTTCTTCTTGAATCCTTCGGGTACATGGTGTGACATAGGAGAGGTGAGGAAGATGAAACACAAAAAGAGGTCAAGACAGGTCTTGTACCAATGTGTGGTAGCCATGGAGAAGACGGTGACCGGCACAGATGGAGAGCCGCATCCTTCCCTGCAAGGAATGATGGTGGCATACCCTAATGGCCCTAAGAGAGCTGCCACTTGACACAAAATAAAAAAGACACAAAGGAATAAAATTTGCATTTGTTGTAGAAAAAAATTGGTAGTTCTTAAGTAAATTCCTTCTATTTATAACCTAGAAAAAAACCTGGTAGTTCCTACGTAAATTTCTTCTATTTATAACCAGTTTCTTTCTAGCACAATATTTGATTCTGCACATTATAAATTACAAATTTACTTATCTTCTCTTTGAAAGTTGTATAATTTTATAAATAAAATCCCAAATCCCATGTTTTATCTTTATGCTGTTCTGCCTACACAAGTCCATCTGTTTCCAACAGAAAATGTTTAGATGGTATATTGGTAAAACAAGGCGTGCTATTCTGGTGACCCTTTAGTCTGAGTGTTTCAGCTCAGCACAGCACCTAGTGCATAAACGCCCTGATCCATTGAGTCAGGTAGGAGGCATGGAGGAGGGGGATTCACAGGGAACTACAAACTTAAGTGTGATGGAGAGACACAGAAAAAACAAAAATAATAATCATCTACTTTTATGTTGATAACTAAAAGTTGTTAGGGAAAAATGATTTAAGAAATTAAACATAGGAGATATAGGGTTTGTGGGGCATTAATTTCATTTGTGTAGCCCTCAAATTCTTTTTTCCCATTTTTTGATACTGTAAATTGAGTTACAGCCATCCACTGCCATACCTGGCCTCATAACTCTCAACTTCTTTTTAACCACCATCCACAGGGTAGAGAAAAATTCAAATTCATTACTTGTAGTTTTTGTATTTACAGTTTTTTCGTGTTCTCATATATTTAGTATCTAAAAGAATGACCAGTCGTTTTTGACTGAATTGGCACCTTAGGGATAAGGAAATGACTTCTCCTACTAACTCAAACTCTTTGGTATAAGGAAAGCTGGGAAGATGTGAGCATCGTAAAGTGTAACTACAGCAACTGGGGCAGAGCAAGGAAACCTCTGCTTCCTGCCTTTCTTTTGTGAGTTACGTATTTTACCCACGAAGGTTTTTCCAGTAGGAATTCAGTGTTCTTGGGCTGCCTACTCACCTTCATCAAACATATCCAGTCTCTCACTTGCTGGGGACCCAGATCTTTATGTTTTACTTGGTAGGGAGAAATGAAAGCAATGAAAGGCAAGGAGGGAACAGGAGAGTACCTTTTTGAAAGGCAGTGAATGACAATCAAATAAGTCTCCTGAAAACTAGGAAACATCACATATCCCATGTACTTGTCAGAGGTACAGATTTTTGAACCAAACTGACTAATTCCAAAAGACTTGTGTGCCATAGCTAGACCACAGATCAGGTTAGAGATAGAAAAAAGTAGAATTTAGAAGCCCAGAAGTGTCCCCACTGACAATAGATGCCAAGATCAACATTGTTGGCATTAGAACAAGTAAATGATGAGGGTTTTACTACTTCACTCTCCTAAAACTGGATTAAAAAAGATTTTTGGAGATAAGGTAATGAAAGCTATGGGCTAAGAGTAGTTTTTCTTTCTTCTGAAGAGATACACAACAGTGACCAAAAACAAAACAAGAAGTATTTCTATATATTAAGCACAAGTACAGATATCATCATTAAGCACTCAAATTGATAGGAAGCAATTGACAGGGGAACAGAAATTCAAATATTTGAGTCCTTTGCTTCCTGTCCATATAGGTAGCACCTATTGTTTCAATGAATTCAGTGATGTCTTTGAGAAGTTAAGGTGACATTTACTGGAGCATTTTAATGTAAGAATGTAGGAGAGAGAGAGAGAGACTCCTTAGTTTCTGATTTTGAGCTACATGGGGTAGATTTGCTTTTTTGAAACATTCTGTCTATTACCTACCAAAACGTATTAAAAGATGAGTTTGATCTAAATTTCAAGTCATCATCCGTGAATGAATGAGGATGGGCAAAATCAATCTGACATTTGTGAGCTGAACTGCTGGAATGAGAATAAGTATGATCTGCCATTTTGCAAAGCTGACCTGAGAGCCAGGTCCTTAAGAAATGTGTTGCGATTGTAGTGGGTCCTTCAGTGAGTCAATAATCTACCGATGCCTACATAAGCCTCTATTGTACTAGACAATGAAGAGAAGAAACCATTGGTGAGCTGATGAATAAATATAGCTACTGTCAGAAAATAGACACTTTAGAAAGCCCATTCTGCACCATAACGCATAGTAAATATAGGAATAGAATGCTAATATTAGCTGCTCATGTGTATGGAGCTGTTACCTTCTGCTAAGAAGCTTATATTGATTATCTAACTGAATCCTCTGGACACCTCTGTGAGATTAGTATTTTGAACACTTTTATTCATGAGTTAACTTAAATTTAGAGCTCAGATCACAGAGTTTGTCAGTATTAGAGTGGGAATTTGAATTCAGATAGATCATATTCCTGAACCTATATAAGTAGTTACACATGAGGTGAAATGTGTAGACAGAGGCTGATTTTAAGTAATTAATATTAACAAGCAGCTTTCTATGCTGCTTTTGAGTTTTCTGTACAAATCACATTGACCAGGCCACATATGATTCCTGGCAGACAACCTATGAGTCTAACTGCAGTCATGTAGCCAATATTCCCCAAAACTGACCTCAAGGTCCATGGATATGCCAATATTTTTTCCTTGTAACAGATTTAACCTGTACTTGTTACAAACCCAGAAATATAGAAATTATTAAATCTGATATTTTTTCTTCCTGATTGCAATACACTATATCACACTTTTAAAAACTATATGAACCAAAGTATATACTCTCTTTTCTGGATTTAGTTTGCTAGGTAGAGCTGCCATAACCAAGTACAATGGACTGAGTAGTTGAACATCAGAAATATATTTTCTCATGATTTTAGAGGCTAAAAGTTCAAGATCTAAGTGTCAGCAGAGTTTTCTTCCAAGACCCCTCCTTTTACCTCAGAGATGAGCATCATTTGGCCTTCCTCTTTTGTCTCCACATTGCTTTTCTTCTGTGGTTTTCTGTATCTATTTTGCCTTTTTCATTTCTTTTTCTTCTTTCTTTCTTTCTTTTACATGAAAACAACTCAGATTGTACCTGGTCCTATCACAATGGTCTCATTCTAACCTGGCACCTTTCAACAATCATGTCTCCTGATACTTCCCTTTCTGGGGTGCTAGGGGTTGAGAATTCCACATAATTAAACGCATACTATTTGGTAAGATTCAAAAGATTCAAATTGTTAGAAATTTGGAAAACAAAAATGAGTCTTTCTACACTACCTTATTTAATCAAAACAAGTTTAAAAATCAATTTAAATAGTTTAAAGATAATACTTTGAGATAGAACATCAAATTCCTTCCAAGTGGGAAATAGTCTCGGAAACCCTTGGTGCTTCAGCTTCTGGATCCAGTTTTGACGAGGTTGAAACTCAAGCAGCAGTTCTTTCACTATCTATTCCAGTTGCGATCACGTCAGGTATTCTTTTATTAATCTATTGGTACATCTAAACTAGTTAATATTCCTGTTAAGTGATAATTTATTCTAACTAAACAGAAAAAAAGTCTAAGTAACTGTCTTCAGGGTCTAAGAGTAAATCACTAGACTGGGCCAAATGTTTTCAACTTATTCCTCAAAAATTTTACAGCATTTGTCACCAAATGCCCAATTAAAATTAGAGTGTCATTTGTTCCTGCATGAGTGATAAAGAATGTGAATCTTTACAGAAAGAACATGCAAAATTAGTATTATTGGCCTCCTAAAGATGTAGCATGGTAACAGGTGCAGAGAAATAAGAAAGAAAGAGATCATGAAGAGTTCAGTGTGTCAAGGTTTATGACACTGACATTGAGAATGGATTTACAAAGCACCTGTTCTGTTCTGACAAACACCTGAAGCACTAACTATGTAACAATTGCCATGCCAGAAATGATTTCTATCCTCATGGGACTTGGTGTTTCACAGAGATGACATGCAGTGATCCCCAAAGTGTGGTCATTTGAAGAATTTCACATAGTGAAGTTACACTCTCATTTTACTCTGTTTTGATATCCCATGTTAAATTTAATTTCATTTGTTAAATTAAATCCAACTTTTCTGGAGGGAAATGTAAAAAGTTCTTGTTAAGCATTTACATAATTCCTGGATGTTAGAAAGCTGAATTCCACGTCATCTCTTCCCGTTGTTGTAGCATACAAACCAGAAATGCGTGGATGACCAGGATACTGTGGGTTGAACTTTCAGGTCGTACCCCAACTTTAAGACTGAGTTTGGGCAACTACAAACTCCTGGAACTTTTTTCCCCCATTTTATTGATATGTATAAGCGCAAAATTTAAAGTTTATATTGATCTTGAGCATTTTGTGTGCATACATATCATGGCAAAGTTGCAAGACATTCCTCTCTCTACTTTTGGCCCTCCCTGCCCTAGTTCCCAGTATTTTTCACATTAAGTTCCATGAGATAGTTGTAATCTGAGTCTCTCATATCAGAGAGACCATTCGATATTTCACCTTCTGCGTTTGGCTCACTTCACTAAGCCTGATGGTCTCAACTTGCCTTCATTTGCCTACAAAAGCCTCCAACCTGCCTGTCTTTATACATGCACGGTATTCCATTGTGTATAAATACCATAATTTGTGTGTCCATTGGTCTGTTGCTGGGATTTTAAAAGAAGCAGATAATTTATACAAATTTCCGATAAAAAGTAATGAAAAGGTATTATAATTTTACTAATACCAATGACTTTTGGGGACTCCTTGTCTTTACTTTCACAATTAGTTTAAAACTGCAAGAGATATTCAGGATAATTATTTGAAGAGGGGAAATTATCTCTACTGTTCTCAAAGAGTGGCCCCTAGTCCAGTAGCATCAACATCACTTAGACACTTGCTAGAAATTAAAACTTTTGTTCCCTCTCCAGACCCAATGAGGATGAGAAACAGAAACCTGGATCTTGGGGAGTCCTCTCGATGATTTTGAAGCTGCTTACCTGGGGATTACTCCTGTTGAATCTCTGTTTCTCTGTATGATTGTGCATAACTAGGTATTAACTACTTTGCCCATATAACTTATCTATTAAACTGACCCTAATAACTGAGAACGTCCCAGAAAGCTACTCTCTCAAAATAATCTGTAGAGATTATCCAAGGAAACATGCTGCACAGTATATAGGTAATTAGAAAAAAAGTAGAAATCGTGTAAAGAGGTATGTAGAAAGACATAGCAATTACTCGAATAAATACATACTCTACAGTCAGTCTTACCACATACCTGTAGAGAAATCTGTGGTTTTAAATTCAAATTTGATAGATGTAATTTTACCTTTTTCAAATTAATATTCTGCTATCTTGTTTCCATAATGTGTCCAGAAAATAAACTTTTCATTTGGAACTCCTCATACAGCAGGGAACTTTTATTTTATTTTTCATTTCATCATTTATTCCAAGAATATCTTTTCTCATTATTTTACCATTTCAACTCCTTATCAAGGAGTGCTAACTGCTGAAGCCAGCAGCATAGTCTCTCTGAACATCTCACCAAGTGTGAGGGTGGCACACTTACTCCCTAGTGCACAGAACCTTCCTGGGAAGGGCTGGAAATTCATGTATCTCCACTTGAAAACATCTGCTATTTTTTTGTAGGTTTTAATTAATAATTTTGTTTAAATGCTTTCTGCTAATAAAAATTTCCTGAGTATTTGGCATTATAAATGGTTGCTTTTATTTGTACTGCTGAGTACCAAACCAAGGGCCTTTCACACTAGGCAGGTGCTGTATGTGCCACATTGCTGCACCTCAAGCTAGGTTACGTATTTAATTATTTAATTATGTATTTATTTATTCATTAATTAATTAATTTATTCATTTATTTTGCAATGTTAAGGATCTAACCCAGGATATTTGCAATGAGCTATATTCTGAGCCCATATTTTAGATATGATTTTGAGACAGAATCACTCTAAGTTGCTAAATTGTCCAGGCTGAGCTCAAATTTTTAACTCTCTTGCTCAAGTTTCCCAGAGTGCTGAGATTATACTGCTGCACTCTTAGACCCGAATGGTTAGTTTTCTTTAAAAGAATTCATGACATATTTAAATATCCCTTTGGAGCACCTTGCTCCTCCTTTCATTCTCAGAGAAGCAGACATCTATGGTTTTACTAAGAGTGTGAGTTTATGAAAATACTGCATAATAAAAAGGCTTATGTCTTAACATGACTAGGTGAGAATACACAACATTGTAAACCTCTTTTTTTCTTGATTTATACTCAGATAAACAAGCCCTACATTATAATCTAGAAGGAACAAGTCTGTGGACAGATAATGCCACGATGTTAGCTGCTGGATCAGCTGTGTTCCGTCACAGATTAGTGGGCAGAGGGATTCTCTCCTGACATCTGTGTTCATGTGGCACAAACAACACACACCAAAGCCATCCACTAGCAAGCACGAATTGCTCATACACCGCTTGTCACTCCTCACCAGATGGGTTATTACCACCCTCAACTAAATAGAAAGCATTTTTCTTTAACAGAACAAAAGTCTCGACACCTTTAATTAACTCCTTTTGAAACGAAGAAGTGGCCCTGCATGTCCTTTAGACTTACTTCAATTATCTTTTGCTACATACCCGACTCTCTGATGTCCGGTTGCCAGTGAACTAATTTCCTGTGACCTCTCCCTGACTCTCTGCTACATTCTAGTAGATGCTAAAAAGGATATGTTACATCTCTGGAAGAAAAGAGAAGAATACGTATGATTCAGAGACTTAATTGTTAACCGAAGCATCAGATGTGTATCCTCCTCATACCAGTGTTTCTCATTAGGAAATCAGAGGCTGGCATTCCCTGGCACCAGAGATATCTTCATTGCTGGCAAAAAACCAGAATGATGGTTCTGATTCTCTCACTGTACCAACTTCAAAGAAAATTAAGTTGCTAGACTAATGACTGACACTTACAGGTCATGGTGGTGAATGTCCACTATCAGAAAAGCTTGAGATCAGTTTCTAGGACACTTGGTGTTTCATTTTCATGATTGCAGAAAACAGTAACTAATACAAGGAAAGTATTAAGTTATTATTTGAAATGACCTAGTGTTTGTTCTATGTCTTATTTTATGAAATATTATTAAAGTGTCTACCTGAAATATTTGGCTACAATAAAAGAATTAAGATAAATTTGGTCCCAATTGAGACAACTTACAAAGTAATAGTGTTCCAACCCTCAACCACATAGCATTTGTAGTCCATGTATTAAGGAAAGCCTGAGGGTCACAAGGCTGGCGGGAATGAAAGCCTTTTAGATTAGATGTGGCTGCCATGAGTGAGAAACAGGAAAATAAAGCTTGAGCCACAAACTATGGTTCTTCAGGGGAAGAAGGGACTTTATTTAATTGCCACTCAAATGTTTAGAGCGTGAAACATTCATCTCGCCCATGAGTGAATGCCTCAGATTCCACCTGCTTCTCAATCTGACTTTGCACATGGTCTTCTCCACACCAACTGAAGATGTCTTCATCCTTCCGGCTGCTCAGAGCAATCACCTTGGAGGCATCTCTGGTTCATATCTTTTTACCAACGCATGCACCCAATCCACTATGTTATCCAGCTCATCCAGCTTTCAAAATATGTCCAGAATCAATTGACATTCTTCTTGGATTAGCTACTGTTATCTGTCTTAAGAAACCTACAATTTTCATCTATCCTACCATATGCATATTTTCTAATAACGACAATAAAATCAAAATGAATCTTAAAAATATCTAAGTCAGCTCACACCCTACTTGATCTTAAGCTCAAGATAGTGTTTGCCTGGGCTGCTACTCTGTGTGCAGTGTCTACCCTTTGCTCTAGGCACTGCAAGGCAAATGTTCTCTGATCCTTCGGTTTGAGTTCTCAGTGAGGCCTATGCATTGCCTCCTCCCTGGTATTCCTAATGCTCTTTAACTTGATCGATTTTCTATTGTCTAAGTAACTTATCCATTGTTATTGTGTTTTTTAATTCTTTCAGAATGAAAGTTTCCAAATAAGAGGAATTTAGGTATACTATGTTCACTACAGCATCTCTCAAGTTCATGGAACAATGCTTGGCACATTTAAATGGGTGCTAAATGCCCATTGAATTAAATATATACCTGCTGAATTAATGAATAAATGATATTCACAAGTCAGTGTGGTAGACTATGTTCAAGCAATACTATGGTTATTACAACTCTGAAAAAAACTGTTGAACAGATGCATGCACATACCTAAGGTTTCATATCAATTATTTTTTAGCTGATTGCCTCTTATCTACTTTATAAATTATCCTTGGAGAGAGGAAACCACAACAGATTCATATGGAATGATCTATATGGCTAATTCAAGTGAAAACAATTAAAACTAAAGAGATAACATTAAACATTAAACCCTTGAATTTCTGTGGTGGCTTAAGATGAATTTTTCAGCCTCTCACTGGAAGTTTTTAAAATAATGAATCAATATCTTATTCTTCTCTAACACCATCCAAAACTTTTATCATGGCATATGTTTTTAATCCATAGCTATAATAATACAGTTATTAAATTCAATGAGTACATTTAGCATAATTATTTTAAGTAGATAAAACTGTTCTTTCAGCCACTGTGCTCCAGACTGAATTCCTTATTCAATTTCATGTGGGTGATCAAATTCTCATTTGCTGTGACCTAAAGCTCTAGTTCTATCTATCTTTTAAGCTCTATAGAATTTTTCAGAAGAGAGAGCCACTGTAAAAGAAAGAACTTTATTTAAAAACAACTCAGCTGTACTGCATAAAATAATATTGGTGTTTCTTAGCATGCAGGCTGAAAATGGTCTTTCCAAAGCCATGCATTTTTTGTAGAATATGCCAACCAGTGATGTAATTAAGTAAAAAAGAGCATTGAATCATGGGAAGAGCTCTGCGAATCACTGGAAAATTTGTAGCAAGGTTAAACGTGAGGGGAAGGACCTTTTCAGGCCAATATCTGCATTTCAAAGACAAAACACCATCCATCCAATGCTGAGTCCTTTGTTTGCCTTTGGGAAACTCCCCCTGTGGCCATATTGCAAATGATGATGGTGGCCCTGGACGTGATCTCAATATTATTAGCAATACCTCCACCTCACTAATCATGGGGTACTCTCTGCAACGTAGCCTTAGAGCTGAGCAAAGTTAACTTGCTCAGTTAGCAATTTTAATAATAGCATACCCATCCCACAGCTAGGGGGGAAATGTTTTAACAGAACAGGATTCTGAAGCAGACTCATCCCTCAGCCTCTAACCATTACAGCAACAACAGCAATGATGCCCATATCCTCGAAGGCTGAGAAGATTAAACACACCAAGCTCAGCGTTGCTTGTGCAAAAGTTTAATGAATGCTCACTATTTATCTTATCTCATTCTTACTGCTATTTTGCAGAAAAACAAGTTCTCAGAAACCCTTCTGTACTGCAACCTCTTCACCAAAATTTGTAGAATAACTGAAGTTCATTACATTAGTATGTGCATTATGAATACACAAGGTTATGACCTAGACATTTTAAAAATGTATGTGTTTTGGTGCAAAATCCACTAGAATCTTTTGTACACGAAACCTTCCCGCTAAAGATGCTGGGACTCAGAGGACTAGACAGTCTGTTCCATCAGCTGGTGCTATTAAAAATTTATGTATCAGATCACAGTGAGGTGTATTCCTCTTTTATTTCATTTCAATTTATTAAGCACTAAAAAAGTATTAAGTAAATATGCAGATCCACTTAGCAATTTCATTTGTTTTATTTCAAGATTATACTAATTATACTGATTTTATAGGGTAGTCAAATTTGCTTCATTGTTTGATGGACTAATAAAAATCAATCTGGATTCTGGGCAGGATAACAAAATAAAAGATCCATATAAATGTCGGAATTAGTACTTATGTACCAGAAGATTAATATCTTTCAACTCCTCACATATTAAATTGTCCACGTCTCTGAAGTCTTATGTTATGATCCCTTACAGCTTTGCATATTCCGGACAGCTGAGAATAACCCAAGTGAAAGGGTGAAATAAGCCAAAAGTTCATTTCTCTCTTATAGACAAAGATCCTGTTATGTTCACTTCAGCTTCCTGAGAAATCTTATGCATTATGCTTTGTTCTGAAGGGCCTCTGTTCATATAGAGATGGATGGCATATGGTTCCTGCCTCCAAGGAGATGAGTGAGACATGCAAAGAAATAATTAAAATAACAAGTGGCATATGCATTTGGAGAAATGGTTGCAGGAAGCATAGCTGTGAAATTGCTGTCTCTATGTGAGAAAAATCAAAGGACCTTTGGGCAGAAGAAAGATCACTCCTAAGAGAAGCCAGACAATTTTGGGAAAGATAGGGACAAAGACACTTCCTAGAAATGGGGCTAGTTTGTCCAAAACAACAGTGACAGATAGAAGTGAGCTACATTCACACATCTTCAAGAAGTTCTATTCAGCTGACATATAGCTTGGTGTTTTTGCCATTATTGTGTAAAATAATAATCTCAGACCTCGAATTATAACATAACTGCAATAACTTTTCAATGCTTAGTTATTATATTTTTCAGCTTATTACTTTATGAATGCCTAACACTTTATATTCAAAGAATCTTGGTAGATAAGTTCTACTCCAAAATAGTATACAGATGCTAAAAAAAATCCCCTACAGTTGCATAATGTTCTCCCAAGACCTGTTATGCAGCTTTAAGTTTGAGTGGTATATTAGTTTAAGTTCTTACAAAAGGCAGATTTACAGAAATTGTAACAAAAAAATCAATTTGGAAGACTTCTAAATCTGAGGACCGAGATAGTTCAAGATAGTGGCCTGTACCTGTGATAGCTGGAGGGTCTGATGGCTGCTCAACCACGAGGTAGAAGACCCCTCTGGGACTGCAGGACAGCCAGTGAGAGTCTGCTCCAGATCTTGGTTGTTTGGAGTCCAGTGGTGAAGACCAGAGACTGAAGATCAGTGATGGGTAGAAAGGTGCAAGCCAAGACTGGAGCAAATATATGACAAAGATCTGTAGCATGTTGCAAGCCGGCATCTGTTGACAACTGCAAAGGTGAGGGCTTACCCAGAGGAAAAAGCTGTAACAATCTTTCTCCCTTCTTCCTTTTATATAGTTTGCGTTCCTATCTGGGCTTTCCACGTCCAGGTGGGTGTTCTTCCCTCAGTGATTGGCCCGCGCTGGCCCACAAATTACTCACATTCTAATGCAGGCTGGTTCCTCACTGCCTAATCCAGGGTGGTTCCTAATTGGCTAACCTAGGCATGGTTCCCGATTACCCAAATTGACCTAATCTCTCCAATGGTCACAATGGTCATTTGTTCAGTTTCTCTTAGATATGTACCACGAAATTTTGAAAACTTTAATAAGCTTCAGTTTGTGTGTATGTATGTGTGTCCTTGTGTCCTTGTGCTCTTCTGTGTGTGTGTGTGTGTGTGTGTGTGTGTGTGTGTGTGTGTGTCTACCTTCTGTTGTACATCTACAATGAGTTCTACATTGATACTTTTCACTCAATACTGAATGAGTAACATAGTTATAAGTCACTATATGGGTTATTATGGGTGGGAAAAGCAGTTTGTCATGTCTTTTTTCTTTATTTGTTCATCTTTTTATCTTCAGGATTAAAAAAAGACAAGACTGGAGCTCTACTTTTATAGGGATACAGAAATAAAGAAAGGAAGGAAGAAGCAGAGGAAGGAAGGCAAAAGGAAAGAAGGAAGGAAGAAAAAAGAAGGAAGGGAGAGAGCAAAGGAAATATACTTTGGCCCTGCGTGCTGAGCACTGGAATAGGCTCCTTTGTAGCCTAACAAGTGCATATCACAACTTTGAAAGCACAAGAGATTAACACCTGGAGTGAAAAAAAAATTGACATCACTAAGAATATGCGAAGCTTCAGTGACAGGGGTGATAAAGATTGTTAAAAAATCCTTGAGGGAAGCAGATAAAAAGAAATGATTAGCGATAGAAAGTGTGAGAATAATATGAAAGAACATTTGTGATGTCACCGAAGAGTTCCAAAATCTGGCTAGAAAAACCCAGACAGTAAGTCAACCTTATGACATCTATAGGAAAAAACCTGGTGGAACTGAAATCAATATTTGTCGTCTCACACCACTTACTCTTGTTAGGCAGGCAAGGCTTCAGGACATTTCAAGCCACAGGTGTTTCTCGGAAGGAGAAAGATGGACATGACAAGAAAATATATTCTAATATGAGACAATCTCAAAAGTTGCAGACACATCTGGTCCCCAGAGGCTTACTCTGATGTGGCTCTTACTATCCCTATAATTCCAGTGAGAAAAGTAAACTACAAACTTACTAATATTTTGCTTTTAATTCTGAGGAAAATAAATAGCAGAGCTATATTGGAACTAGGATTTTCCTACTAGTCTCTGCCTTTTCTGCTCATCTACAGCCACTCAGCTGTTACTTACTTTGAAACCATGAAGGAGAAAACATTTTCGATATTTTTCAGACCAAAACTAAAGCTTTTGGATTTAGCAAATAGAAGCATAAGTGTCTGGTTACATCAGATAAGCAATGAGTACTTTTAATATAAATGTCCCAAATATTTATGATACCTACTTTATACACAGTTTATCTGAAATCCAAATTTAAATGAGTTGTCTCAATTTTATACAGCACAAAACATCATGGTGCTTTCTCTATTAAATTATGTAGACAGAGGAAAACTCAGTGTTGATAGTTAAACTCATCTGACTATTTCCTCAAGGCTTTAGATACTAGCTACATGTTCCTGGTGTTTTCGCTAAAGCAATTGGAAAACACGTTTTCTCTGAATTGCCGAGTAGATGTACAAAACAGATCAAATCCTGGAAAATAAAAAAAGGCTCCGCGGAAGTTTGAGCCATTCTGCGTATCTCAGTACAAGCTACTCTGGAGATTCTCTATCACGCGATTTGATGTGAAAATAGAAACACCAGAAATAGTCGATGTTTACCAATACTGGTGTTTGTCAGTTTCTACCTAGTAACTATCACCATTCCATTCCGTGCTGATTCCATCTTCTTCTTAACGTGGCTGGGAGAGACCAGTCCTCGGATCTAAACAGCACGATAGTGACAGGCAAACTTGACGTCTTAGAAATGAGAAATTACTGATCTTGGCATGTGACTAAGAAACGCAGCTTCTCACTGACTTTTTAAACTTCAGGAATGTATTATGTTCTCAAAATTCTAATTTATATCTGAGATACTCAGCCTCTTTTTTGTTTTCCTGGGGTGTTTGAATCTGAATATACTCAGTGAAATGTTGACTCATTCCAGAACCACCTCAGGATTTGTCATGATTAGAAATTCCCCAGGTGTGGGATGGTGCAGGTAAGCTATGTGACCATCTTGATTATTCCCTTGAATTGCTTTAGCATCAAGTGAAAGTTTTGTAGCCTCTACGTACACAGCAGAGTGTGAGCACTGAGGTCCTGAGTTTTGGGGCCAGACTTCCTGTTAGCAAATCCAACAAAGCAAATTGTTGTGATTTAGGCTAACTGGAATTTTTATGAGGATTAAATTTCCTTTAGAAGAGGGTTAGACATATCAATACATGCTATTTCATTTTTGTCCATAGCGAAAATAGTCCCAAAAGTATTTTCTGTAATATTTTTAACAAATAAATGTCAATAGTTAGCATTGTGACACATGCAACAGTGCTGGATCCCAGCCTTTACAATGGTTAGATGAAGAAATTTGGAAAATGGGTATTAATGATATAGAATATGATCTAGGATACTTAATTGTAGCTATTAAAACAAGATATCTTTGGAAAATGCCTCATTTTGAAAAAAAATCAGAGATCACATTGAGAAGTTGGGCTTTGGACAATACAGTTAAATTTCCCATTCACTATGTGTTTAAGCCCTTCAGTGTCTAATTATTCTCCAGTGAAATGTCTTGAGAGCTGAATCAGAGACACAGAAGAGTGTGATACCTCTAAACATATAATGAAAGGAAACAAAGTATGTTAGAGGAAGGATGACTTGCTGGAGTTGAGTCACCCATCTGGTAACTATGGTGGCCGTCATGCTATATGGCCCCCAGTGATCTCTGTCTCCTGGCATTAATGCCTCTAGCAGATCTCTCCTATTGAGGATGGGCTAGTGTTAGCGAGTTAATTCATAATGAATGATGGGCTAGTTTTGGCGATTTGCTTCAGCTAAGTGGTGTTCCAGGCAAAATCAACACTAAGCCTCAAGAAAGACTTAAAGTCAGAATAATCCAGCTTCAAATTCTTTGCCCTCAGAAATGATGTGAAACAATATTTTTGTAAGCTTCACTTTGGTTACATGTGTTATGTATCAACAATTAAAAAATATGGAACAAAGAAGTCCTTGGAGCATAACGTTCTTGCTGAGTGGGTGTTAATTTATCTGAATAAAGTATAGAATAATTCACGGTAGTTAAGTAATAGTATAAAGAAAATTGAAATTATAACTTCATATTAATTATGATTGAAATTGTTATTTGAAATGGCCTCGTTACTCAGCTACAGAGATTGAAAACATAGAAAGTACTTTTGATTCACTACATACCCATGGCCACTGAGAGCATTCCTGCTATTTACTCAGGCTCAGCCTGATGAGGAAGACCCCGAATTTCCCTTTCTTGTTTGGGGTAGGTAAATATCTTACCTACCTGCAGGTGATGGCAGAAAAGCGAAGTATGCACAGGTCGATCGGAGTGTAAATGTTGTGACAATAGAATTCAGAGCTGAAGACTTCAAATAAAATCTATTTTTCAGGCACAAAACTATTTACCAAGCAGCAATCTTTTCAGGCAGATCAGTATTTAATCCTAGCTTTATATTGTGAGGAAGCAAACTGGGTCATTAAAAATGTATCAGGCCAAGGCAAGAAGGAAAATGGAGATCACGAGGATTCCTGACCGAGTCTAAGCTGTGTCGGAAGCAAGAGCAGAAAACCAAGGCTGATCTTCATGGGCCGTGAAGAACGCAAGCCACTTGTAAGGCTGGCTATGGCTTCCAAGGTAGAGAAAGCGACTGAATCCCAATATTTTAGGAAAAAGAGTGATGATTTTATGGAGGAAAGCTTGCTAGAGGAAGAAAACGCTGAGCCACAGGAGTCACATCCCATGTAAACCCCATGATTGTCAGAGAAAGGGACAGTTGTGACTACCTGATAACATATTCGCACGAAGTATCTCCCATGTTCCCCTCATTAAGATTCACTGTTGGGTTCCGTGAGTAACAGAAGGGACCTAAATAAAACATAAAACAATCGTGTTATTAAAAACCCTGTCAGATACTGGGAGCACCGCTTCATGACTCAACACATAGAGAAGTAAGAAAGAGAAGCTATTTTTTTGTCTCTAAAAACTAACCCACAATCTATGATTCCTATATCTCTTTCACTCACTTATCTATTTCTTACAGAAATTGATGTGAAAGTTTGGTGAATATTTTCTCTCTCTAAGTGCTCTCTGATTTAAATTTAAGATAGGTGATTTTTCTAGGAGTTTACATGTTTATACTAGTATAGAAAAATGAGTATGATTACGAGTTAGGAAGTGCCGTGAGAGCTGTATCAACTCCATGGATACACATGTGTGATTCCCGCTGACAAGATGACATTTCAAAATGGTCATAATTGTCCTTCGTTCCCAATGGGGTTTCCCTGCACTGCTGCTTTCTGAGTATGTCTAAACATATTGTCATGATTAACTTAGTTATGCCTAGTCTGGCAGTGTGATTACTTTTCCTGGCTTTTTATCCCTGGCTAATTTCCTTATTCTTTATATTCCTTATTCCTTTCATTTGTTATTCCTGGGTTTTTGTATTTTATTTTCTGCATCAGGCAACAAAGTTTAAATTAATCTTCTCATTTACTGTGCATTTAAAACAAGTTATTTTCATACTACAAAGAATATATATACATGTACATCTATGTATATTACATATGCATATGTGTATATATATTACATATGCATATGTGTATATATATTACATATGCATATATATATATATATATATATATATATATATATATATATATATGTTATATGTTTATAACTAAGGAAGATCAGATCAGTACAGTTTGTGTGTGCGAATCTCATTACAACCGCTTTGGTTTCAACAAATCACAAGGGTGTCTATCCCTCTTACCCTAGTAGAGCTATGCTAAAAAAAGAAATCTTTCTGTAGTTATCTGCCCCTGATTCAGATGAACTCTTTTCAAAGAAACACACTCTAATCTGCTAACACTATGGTAACTACATAACATTACTAAAGATGAAAATCTGGCCAATTATACATTTTCATAGGCCTACTATTAATTTTCAAGTAATTGCTCAATTCTTGCCTAGCATGAGCTATTAACATAGCTTATCATGTAGCGTGCCAGTATTGAATTTCCATCTAAGGGGTTATTTAATAATGGCATTGAAATAAAATTGAAATCTTCAGACCTTGAGCAATAACACTGCTTTTACATGCGCCACAGTCTGTAATAGGCTATTAGATGGAAGATAGTAATGTATTCTGGAAGAACAGGCCCACTGACAAGGAAGAAAGGGCGTGATTTTATTCTTGCTTTTCAAAGAATGCTGTCTGTGTATTTCTTAAAAGAATTACAGTCTTCAACGACTTCCAGACTTATAGCTTTGAAGCTAGCATATAGCTCTAGTTTTATGCAACATCTTAAGAAAGATATCCTGGAACACAAGATATTTTGCAATGTTAAACAGCACCTAGAGTAGAAAGGTATTATAAGCATCTTACTTATCTAATAAAGAACAGGGAAGAAAGAATACATTTTAAAATATCATAGTGTATACATAATTTAAAAATTTATTTTCTACTGATGAATATTTATAATACATGTGTTTTAAAATTTCATTATGTATACATTTCAGCATCCCAAATATTTATTTCTGGGGCAAGTTCTGTACAGATATTCATGAGTTTCTACAGTGTTTTCAATGGTAAAAGACAAATGCCTTGGTAATTATGATTGAGTCTAATTTCCCTGTGATCAGTCAAGCATTCAAGGACAGCGCATATAGAATTTTTAACACTTCTGGGAGCCAGAGCCGTCAGAGCCTATGCCAGGTACACTCAATTTCCATGGCACATTCACCCTGTGGATCTCTTCCATGAGAGGGAATTTGAAAAAGACACCTTTCTTTTGTCTAAAAATCATAACACAGTCTCAAGTTACTATGGTGATACTCTGAGTGTCTTATAAGGATTTTAAAGAGGCAGGAGCTTCCTGCTTATACTGATCACTTAAAATTCCCATTTGAGAAAGGAGAAATCGTTAAACACGCTGGAAAATTTTAACAAGATGTGAAATATTGAGTAAAACGGAAGGAAAAAAGCAAAGGAACTTTTCATGACCTTAACAAGAGCAAAAAAAAAAAAAATTGAGAATGATACTCTTATTTTGATTTGCAAAACTCATTTGAATCTTAAGTACTGAATTTCATTAGAAATTAGCTTAGTCTTTTGTTTTGTGCTAGGGAAGGGCAAGCTGCTTTTGACAGTTTGAAGCATCTGGACAACACTGAAAGCTGACATTTTTACCTTCATTGATGAGGAACATAGCCTTCCCTCAGTACCCTTAGGGGTGGGTTCTAGAATCTTTCCCAAATGCCCAGGTCTGCTGCTGCTTAAGCCCTTTATGTGCAATGGCATCATATTTTCTCATAACCTATACAATCTTTCTACATCTTAAAATTATTTTTAGACTACTTAGAATATCTACTAAAGTATGAACTTTTGAATTTTATGGAAATAGTTACCAGTATGTATTGTTCAGGGAATAGTACAAGAAAAAAGATTATACATATTCAGTACTGATGTATTTTCAATCCATGACTAGTTGAATCCACAGATACATAGCCAGTAAACACAGAGAGCTGGCCGCTATTAAAAGGAATCTTACTTATTTGAAAACAGATCATTTAGGCCATCAGAACACAGTCCACTGGCTTGAGAACTAAGCCTCGTTAAAAAACAAAGAAAGACATTATTGCAGCCTGTCTTTTAAAACTAAGGAAAGGTCTCTTTTATTAAGGCTTCACACGAGTACAAATAAGGAAACAGATTGACCGAGAACAGAGGATCTGTCTGTATTTTAAAGAGAAAATTAAGTGCAGGATCATGGTTTGCTCATCCATCAAGGCAAAAACGTTCCATTGCCAGCACCGGGAAACAAGGATCTGGGTCCGTCCAAAATCTGGATTGGGGTTGCTCTGTCAATTAAGTCAGCCTCATTAACAGCAACAGCTACAAGAAGTTTGAAAACGTATTCAGTGAGCTTCTTGAAGTCAGCTTATCTGGCTTATACATAAACAGTTCGTCTGGTTTGGAAGTGTTCCATGTATAATGGATTCAAGGACTGAGAAAAAGCAGTTTTAAAAGAAAACTGGAAGTGAAAATGTATTTCTTGAATATATTCTTCAATTCTCTTGAATTTTTATCCTAGAACTCAGGAATCCTAAAGACTCTAAGTTTCTAGACATTCTAATTGTGTAAAAGGGAAGAACACAATTTCCTTCTTCTCTCTCTCTTTTATGCCCCCACATAAATGCTACTAATATCAAAACTAGCATACTCTGTGATGGCTCATTTCAGATATTAAGAGAAAATATATACACACAAGTTATCACTTGATAGGTCCCATGTATTCATAGTAGAAAAGTTTATTAACATTAAGGGAAGTGTGAAGTTGAATTAATATATACATGTAAATCCTTAAGCTTAATGTAACCATTGTGTGTTGCATTATAAATAAGAATGAGAAAAAAGAAAAGTTCATTAACAGTCAGAAGTAATTTTTTGTCTCTGTTGTCATTTTGATATGGTAAAACTATTATATCTCTTTGCTGTTAGTAGTTGTAAGTGGTTCAGCCTTAATCATGGGTGAGAATCCTACCACCATCACATGGGAGAAAGCAATTATGCTCCTGTAGGTCTTAACTTTTTTTTCACCTGTAAAAGCAACTTTAGTAGTGTGTTTTATCAAAAATAAACCAAACTATTTGCTTATAGAGCCAGTGGTTTAATGACCACTATTGTCAGCATCTATTGTACAAACAGAGGAAGATCAGGAACTTGACTTTGCTTTTGTGTGTGTGTGTGTGTGTGTGTGTGTGTGTGTGTGTGTGTGTGTGTGTGTATGTGTATGTTACTTTACTCCACCCTTTCCTGAGGCACTTGAAGGGAAGAGGAAAAAAAAAAGGGAATTTTCCTTTGTCCCTTGTCCTCACGACTTTCTTCTGATCCACCCTGCCATGCTTGAGTAACTAATTTGAGGAAGAAATAAAGATCAGCAAATGAATAAAATTTGTTCATTGGATACTGGAAGATGATGCCTGCTAGAAGATACTCAACAAGGCTCTTTTTGGGGGACAAAAAAGCTCTCTATCCTACAAGCAGTGCCATACTTTTAGCTCTTAGCTGACACATACCACACTGCATTCTACCACCAGCTTCAACGCATCAGAAACTATCACTGCGTGACGAAAAAGACCATTGTTCTCTCATTTTCACGTTTTAGCCTGTGCCCTGCTGTAATAACAAAATTAAAATATAGTTTTCCTAGTCATATTGATTCCAATCCCTACCAAAAAGATGACACTTGCTTATAACAGACACTTTCTCATGAAAGAATACATGGAGAGGATTTTTGTCTGTCCCAATTAACCAATGATTGAGAGAAACTTTTTCAGACTGTTCTCCATATGCTTATACTTTTAAAGGACAGAATATAGCCTTAAAATTGGCCATTTTCTATGGACAATATTGTCCAAAAATCATCTCCATTGCTGTAGAATCTGTACTCCTTGGATCCAGCTTTTAGTGAACTAATCCTTGGCTGATTGGAATTATTTTACAAATGATTTCCCGTATAGATATGCATCCTTATTTGGCTTTGTTTCTACTTCTTCTCTAAACTTTTCTTCTCACATTCAGCGCTGTGTAGTGAAAACAAAAGGAGTTTTGTGAGCTTCTGTCAAGATTATGTGAGTTTGAGGTAGGGGAGGCTTTTCCATTTAAGGTTTAATCTATATTACTATTAAAAATACTGACTATAGTTTTGTAGTAGATGCATTAGTGTAATACTCAAGTGAATTTGATACTAAACCATAATTAAGTATATTTAAGTAAATCTTTTGAATTTACGAAGATTAGAAACTTGGCTGACGTTTACCATCATTTTTCCGGAACAGAAAATGTGCAGCTCACATGCAGTGAAAATTCTAAAGAATCTCTTGCTAAAGTAGTTGAAAAGAAGTAAGTGACTAAAACGTTTTTGGTAATAAAAATCCTAATTGATATCTAATAAATCTGTTTTTTAAAAATAATATCAAAAAATAAAATCATACCAAATCAAATGATTCAATTGGCTTAAATGAAAAACAAAGTCTGAACACCCTGACAACACATCCTTTTTCACAGCTAGAGATAACTCTTCATACTGCAAAGGTATATGTACATAAGTATGGGCTTTTAAAAATATTTCACAGGCAAAAATTATCTTATAATATCACATCTAAAACTATTCCCAGATTTTTTATTCTTAAAATATGCAGGTTATTTCTAGGGTGGAACCAAGATGGTGACAGAGAAAGATCGTTTCATCAGGGGTTCTGCATAATTCATCTGGAAGACAAAGATTTAGTTAAGGAATTTCCTTTCCAGCCTCACCTAGGAAGGAAGAGGATCTGTTGGACATGAGTAGTCACCAGAGAGCTAGAGGAAAAGCAGCGGGGTTTGCCAGTGAGTGAGCAAAGCCCGGCAGGTAGACCTAGAGCTGCAGAGGGCAGCTATGCTGAGCCAGCTGGGGGACTCCGTAGCAGAGTCAGGTGCCTAAGTTTCTAGCCCATCTGAGGGCTGGGTGCCCCAACAGCATCCCTTGGCTATGATGGGCTGGAATGCTAGGTCCTCTCATCTGTGGTGTGGAAGTAGGGAGAGGCCCTGTCTGTACAGCCTGTGGTGTCATAGCGCTGGAGTCACCGTGCAGAAACAACAGCTGGTGAGTGTTTGCCGATGGGCTCAAAAAGTAGAATTAAAAGTGCATGGTGAACTTGAGAGGCAGCAGGAAATACTTAGGAGCAGGGCATTCTTACAGACTAGGTCACAGGAAGAAAAGAGGGAACTAGTTGCAACTTCGTCTAGGTTGGCAGAATCCAAGATCCTGGATGTGCAGACCAGTCATATAAATAACAAAAAGGGGCCATTTTTTTTTCTTTAGACTCACTTCAGTATTTCCTGTGGGTATACTGAACCTGTATTTTTTTTTCCTGGTATCAATTTGTGTTGTTTTTTAAAATTTTCTTTTTATGGATTTTTTCTTCTTTTTCTTTCCCTTCTTTCTGTTTCCATTATTTGTTAGTTTCTACATTTTATTCTCCCTCTCAATTAACTATTTTAGTCTTTTTAAACCTATTATATACCTTCTGGAGACACTCTATTTCACTTATAACGCTCCTTGTTTCTCCTTAGATCTGCTTGTGGTGCTTGCGTTTGACTACTATCCTGTGACCTGAAGTTGGAGCTCTGTCATGTTTTTCTTTATCCTATATATAATCTTCTCTTTTCTGTCACACTCCCAAAGTTAACCCTAGTCTCAGTCCGCCCTCTGCCTGACCCTGACCCCGTCACTCTTATTAGCACTATTGTCGAGTATTTTACTGGCCAGCAAATATATGAAAAAAAAAAGTTCAACATCATTAGCCCTTAGAGAAGTACAAATCAAAACAACATTGAGAATGACTTATTTCAAGAACTCAAAATACAATAAACCCCAGCAAGAATGTGGGAAAAGAAAACCCTTTTACATTGCTGGTGGGACTATAAGTTGGTACAACCATTGTGGAAAGTGGTGTGCGTATTTCTCAAAAAGTGAAAATAACTCTCCCATTTGATCCAGAGATGCTTCTTTTGGGTATGTTTCCAAAAAAAGTCAAAAGCAGCATATAACAGAAACCCATGCACACCTGACAACAATAAATTGTGGAAGATGCCAAAATATTCATCAACAGATCGATGGGCACAAAAATGTGGCATATATACACAATATAGTACTACTCTGCCATAAGTAGATATAGACTTGAATCATTTTCAGGTAAATGGATACAACTTGAGATCATACTTAGTGAAGTGAATCAGACTCAGAAAATTAAACACATAAATTCTACCTTTTCTGCCCACAGTTTACTCTGCGCCCATCTCCACTATCAGTGCCCTAATGTTTTTCCTCATTTGTGGTTCTCAAAGATTGCCCAACACTTATCATCTGTCTGCTGATATTGTTCTCTATGCTATTTTCACATACAAGTGAGAAAAATCTTCCACATTTTGAGGAGGGCTTTCTTATCTCAGTCCTTCAGTGCATCTTACATTGTCTCTATGCATTTACCATAATATAAAAATCTTTTTACGAAAAGTACAAATTGAAAAGAGGGTCATGCAGTACTGCAGGAAGTAGTATCTTCTGAAATCTTCAAACATATCTGACTGCAGTTCTGAGCTGAGCACCGAATCTTACGGAAATTTTTTTCTTACTGAAAAGACTTTTCTTTTTGAGGAGTCATAGAGCTTCTTTCCTGGCTTTCCTTTCTCCAGGATAATTATTACCCCCATATTTTTGCATGCACCCAAGAGCTATTCACATTTATTATTAATTACATCTATTAAGATTTAGATCTACAACGTCACCTAAAAGTATCACGTGTTCAGAGGTGGTTTTCAGAGGTGATTAGATCATGGGGGGGGGGGTACTCTCCTTGTTAGTGGATTCACAGCTAAATGTTCTATTAGAAGTTGGAATCTGATTGGAAGAGGGATGTCACCAGGAGTGTGACTTTGGAGTAAAAATCTCCCTTCTGGGTTTCCCCCTTTTCTCTCAGCTTCCTGTCGTCCATGGAGTGATCAGCCTACCTCCACCATCCCATTCTACCACACAATGTCTTGCAGCCAGCCACAGACTGAACCCACTGAAATGATGAACTAAAATACACTGCTCCGCCTTTAAATCGCAGATGTCAGATAACTTTCTCCAGTCATGAGAAAGTGATTGATACATCATTCCACTGTGTATACACACTGACATTTGTGAAACCATTTACATGCTCAAAGAAGTAAGAGTGATTTTCAGCTTTGCTCTAATGTAAATTAAAGAATAGTGTGATATAAAACCAATAGGACCAAAGCAAGGACAAAACCTACCAGGGAAAGCATTCATTCTTTTATCCTGTGTCCGGTATGATGGTAAGATGTGAGTTCCAGAGACTACCGGAGGCTCTGCCCACATGGCCTTGTTGGTTGCAGTCTACCTGGTGTCTCTTTGGGCTGGTTCTGTTGATGGCCTGCAGCCTTTTGGGGAAAGGTGCTTCATGTTCCCCTCATCTCCAGCTTTGTAGGGCCTTCAACATACGTTTGGCTTTATCTCCATGGTGTCACACACTATCCTCTGAGGTGCTCCTTCCCTGGCTTTCTAGGTCTTCCTTTGAAATCTAGGTGGAAATATTTCTGACCCCTCAACTTTTGCATTCTGAGTGCTGGTAAAACCAGCACTGTGCGGATGATACCAAGATTAACTGTCCGCAGCAGCAGTAGCCAATCCCCTCTGGATGTTGGGGGAAGCAGCCCCTCAGTACTCAAGCGACTGAGCACAGTGAAACGAACCCTGCCGAACAAATTCCTTGGGAAGCCCTTCTCAAGTAACTTTACAAGTGGTACTTTTGGGGGCAAAATTTAAGTATTGCTGTTTTTCTTCTCAGCTTTTTGTTCCTGACTCTCACTATTAACCTATCTAAAAGCAGCCAGTCACATCTCTGGTACAGCCTAAATACCAGAATGACTTAAAATTTCTTCTACCAGTTTTATTAACCTACCACCATTAACTTTGGTCTCCCACAAAGCTTAAGAAAATAGACAAAACGTGGGTAAGTTCTTGCTCTGAATAGAATTCAGATGGCTTCACGTCCATTTCCCAGTAGAATCCCCATCTGAAACCTTAAGAGCTTCATCTCTCCTGCTCGTGTTTGCTAGCATTCTGGTTTTTGAGCTTTAACCAGAATCAGTTATTAGGTTCTTCATGTAGCATTCTAGATCTTGTCTAACTTGCATCTCCAAATCTTTCAAACTGCTCTTGTGAACCATTTCCAAAGGCTTCTAAACCATAGTCACTGCAAAAATCTCATTTTGGTACCAATTTTCTGTATTAATCACCTTTTCTGTGGTTATTATACAATACTCAATATCCACCGCTTAAAGGAGGGAAGCATACTTTGGCTAGTGGTTTCAAGGAATCCAGACCATGTTTGACTGATTTCAAAGCAGGAACATGACGGAAAGGAATGGTAGAGCAGATACGGTTAGCCCAAAGTAGCCAGGAAACAGGAGAGGGATAGAAATGAAGAGAGCAGAGACTTACATATTACCAATAGCTCATTTCTATGGCTCACTTAGTATCTTAGCTACTTTTTCATTGCTATGACAAAATACCTTACAGGCACAATTTAGGACAGGGGAAGTTTATTTTAGTTCACAGTTTCAGAAGATCACAGTCCACTCATGGGTGGCCAGCAATAGTGGAGGCACAAGAGGACTCCAAATTGGAGGCAGCTCCTCAAGGTATTGCAAAATAAAGACAAGTCCCAAAAGAAAGGGAGGAGTAGCCCATATCCTTCCAGGTCCTGTCCCCTTCTGGATCCAGTCTCTGTGTTCCACCATCTTCCATGTTTAAGCCCCTAATCCACCACATGCCTGAGATCTACAATCTACCATATGCCTGTTTTTCCAAAACACACCTGTGATCCACCACACCCCCATAATCCACACCTCCAGACCAGGATCCATGGTTCCATTGACAATCCATAACATCCAAATACATCAGATGTTTGAGGCCATTCAGGAACTAAACCGTATCACCCAGACACATCCAAAATGTTTTTCTCATTCCATGGTGTTTTTCTTAACCCCATGCAACTATCATGGCTAAAGGTCATAAGGGCAATAACATTTTATTATGTTCTTAATTTTCTTTTTTTAAATGATTAATTAAGTCTTTTACTGTGTTCATTTACTATATGCATATTTCAGTTTTGAATTAACTATTCAAATATCTTGATCATTGTAATAATTTGATTTTCTTAATTTTTTGTAAAAATGCTTCGTTAATATACACTTTCTGAGGATAAATTCTTTTTCTGATAAATGGTCTTCAAAATTTTGCTCATTTGTAGTTTTTGTTTTATTTTAAAAATCTCTTTCAAGAATAAAAGGTGCAATTTTGATGACATCCAAATTGTAATTTTTTATAATTCATAATTTTTGTTTTGTTTAAGAAATACTTGTTAAACCTAAATTCATTATTTTGGGGGCTTTAAAAATATTATATAATTATATAATAATGTATAAAATTTATTGCTATGGTTTGGATCTGGAGTGTCCCTCAAAAGTCTTTTGCATTTGGATCTAGTGAAGTAACTGTGGAACTGTATGCTGTTGGGGAATAAGGTTTGGCTGGAAAGGGCAGATGCTTGAGGCTTGATCTAGCCAGATTTTGTCAACTTATTGAGATTGAGAGGTTGCCCAGGACAGAGTTTTTATGTGTGTGTTGTTGACTTGTGGGTCAGAAAATAAGGGGGGCCACCCACTCTGGGTGTAGGAGGCCCAACTGACAGCTTGGCTGAATAAGGGAAGAAGCAACGAACGCCATTGTGGTTCTTCCTGGGAAATTTCTGCCCTTGGCTGTGTCTCCAGATGTCAGCTTGCTCCTGCTTCACTTAGTTTCTGTCTGCAGTGCAGTAAGCAGCTCTTTAGTCTCTTCCGTATTCCTTCACTGTTGCTTGCTGTCCCATGAATGGGCTGTGTGGGACCATTCAGCAGATTGAGCTCAAATCAATCTTTTCTCCCTTAAATCAGCGGTGTCAGGTGTTTTGTCCCAGCAATGAATAAGTAACTAAGATTTGCACATTGAGCAGTTTTTGTAAATAGTTTGACATTGGAATTAATGTTTTTAATGATTCTATAGGTTTTTTTCAGCATAATCATAGTAAGATTCTCTATTTTATTTCTTGGGATCTAATTCAAAGTAGCACAATATGTGGGTGGAGTTATTTCTAGACTCTTAATTCCACTTTAGTTGCCTATATTTGACAATGCTACATAGCATTGTTTTTCTGTGAAAAACCTAGCAGATACTGTTTTAATGAAGTGATCAAATTTAATACCACAAACAACCAGGTAAATCAATATAATGCACCTTATGATGGACTGCACTGAGGATAATGTGTATCATTCAGCATTATCCCTATCAACAAGGCAAAAACTAAATATAATCATGAGGAAACATGTAACACCAAAACTGATGGTGACATTCTACAAGATAAGTATCCCAAATTCTAGAAATGTTAGACAACAATCTACTATTTTAAGTGAGAAAATCAGAGTTTAAGTACAATGTATCCATACATTTACTGAAAATACCAGAAGGAAAGACAAAAAAAGCAAAATATTTAGCTGCAAAGATTACATTGTAACAGCTATAATCCCAGCACTCAGGAGGCTGAGGCCGGAGGATTGCCATGAGTCCAAGGCTAGCCGGGGCTACATAGTGAGTTCAGGACCAGCCTTCTCTTATTTAATCCATCCCATCTATAGTATTTGTTAAGAAGTTCTGGTGAACTAGTAGACCATGACAGGAAGCATTAAATGAGACCACATGGATAAAGCCTTAGCCAATAGCTGGTACAAAATAAACTCAATAAAAGGTATTTATCAGTATTGCTTTTAAAATATAAACTTTCTAGTGATTAGCTACATTTTCCTAAATAATCATTCTGTAAAAAAAGAAAACATGTAGTTGTAATTTTTCACTCTTAAACCAGAGATTGTGACAGAAAATCTCTTGAAATCATAATTATGCATTAAAGGAAATCTCAGAGTAAATTTAATCTAGAACTTACCCCTTTATATAAGAAGAGACACATTACATACATTTTATTCATTTCAAAAGCAAAACAAAATAAAACCATGGTTACAGTAGACCTGATTTCCACTGAAAGAATTATTTTAAAACATGGTATGTTACTTGTAGCTATGTTTCTTTTGTCTGACAAAGTTGTTGTTTTGCTGCATAAAGTGGTTTTATCTTTTCTCCTGTTACTCAAAATCATTTTGTAGTTACATGTAAAATGATATGCCTTGATTGCCTAAACTAGTGTGGCACATAAGAAACATTTTTTGTCCTTGAATAGGAAGATCATACTCAAGAGATCTCTTTACATTGCTGGGAACATCGAGAGTTTTAGTTGAAAGCCAGCACAGCTATATTTATTATCATGGAACCTGGCTGAATCCCATTTAAAAAGCTGAGTCAAACCCAGTGGCCACAGTAGTGTAGTACTAAAGAACATCATGAGCTCAGGCAAACTCCGCGGCAGCCTGACTCATGCCACTGGGCTGGGAATAGTGGAGTAACCTTGACTGAGAGGCAACCCAGGTCAATAAACTTCAAGAACCAGATCTAAAAGTCAAACCAAAGGAAGAAATGAAAATGTAGACCGGAAGCTGAAGAGACATGAAAAACAGACCAGAAAATGCTCCAGGGACATGAACTGAGAAATGAAAAAAATAAATAGAAATAGAAATAAATATTGTGATAATGATATGTAGAGACAGTAATGAATATGTATGGAGATGATGATTCTACATAGTGTTATATCTGTGGCACATTCCACCCAGGAGCAGGTACTTGGGGGAAGTTATACATATTGAGTTGAATAAAAGGATTTAGTGAAGCCATTGATCTCTTCTGTATGGTCACTTTGCTAGTTACTTATACCAATTCTGGTAATGACTATTAAAGAGTTGTGCTTTGGACCTCCTAATTTAGGTACCGCCTTTTCTTACTAGTACAGTGCAGTGACCCCCATAATTGTAATCTTACTCTGTCCTTAGCAGTTCTCAAGAAGAGCAGTCCTGCAGATGAATGCCAGGTTCCTGACAAAATGTTGGCTCCTTCTGCTACACAAAGCACCTTGGGTCTCTTGGTTTTCTTCTACTTGATACCCAGCATCACATGTTTGCTTTAGCGGTGCTCCCCCTGATGCTGGGTCATGTCGTAGATAACCTCTAACTCTGGGTTACGCTCTGTGTATTAGGCAGTCTCCCACAAGGGCCTTCTGCCCACCATCCTTCCCCGAGTCTCTGTTCCAGCATCAGCTCACCACCAAAGCCAACTCTGCAGTATGTTATTGTCTCTGTCTTTAACAGGGCACTTCCCTGCTTTGTCAACGATTCAGCTAAATCTAGATCTGCGGTGTCCTCAGCTCCTCAACCTCCAGAATAATCTTGATCCAGCTGTGTAGACCACATCCAGGTATATACTTGAAGGAATCAGTGTCAGCATACAAAAATGTATTTACGCATCCATGTTTGTCATAACATCATTCACAATAACCAAGTTAGATGACCAGCTCATGATTATATGAAGTGATACATGTGTGTATTTATGCATGTGTGTATCTCACACATATCACATATATATTCTACACATATATATCATATATATTTCAGTCACAAAATAAGATCATATAAAATCATATCATTTGCAGAGAAGCACATAGAAGAACTGGAGATCATCACATTAATCAAATGTACCAGTCCCAGAACAGCAAATATCATCTATTTTTTTTTTACATGAGAGAGAGTGAGAGAAAGAGAGGTGAAAGTAGAAACAGGGTTATGAGGGAAAGGAAAGGGAACAGAGGCCCCAGGGGACACACAGGATGGTAAAGAGGGTGGATATGGTCGAAACCTATTATATACAGGCATGGGAGTGTTAGATTCAAGTCCATTACAAAGTTCTGTACAATTATTATGTACTAGTAATTATAAAAAGAGATTTCAAAAAATCCTTGAACTTGGAAGTAAAAACACCAACATCCCCGCTGTAGGATATATCCCATCTTGGACTGTGGCCATAGATCCGTGATTACAGCCCTCACTGAGGAAGTGTGAGACCCCTGATTTTAATCCCTCAGTACCACACAATAGCTGCACATGCTCATGCACACCTGCAATCCCTGCACTTAGGAGGCTGAGGCAGTGGGATTGTCATGATTTAAGGATCACCCTGGACTACATAATCAGTTCGGTGAAACAGTGGGCCCTGCTTCAAAAAAATCCCATCTTAATACTCACCCCTTTGTCACTACATTGTAATGTCTGTTTTGTGTTGCTCGTTTACCACAAAGAGGTAAAAGTACTCTCATTGGCTAGACAGGGTGGCTACAGAATAGGTTAGACCATGGTAAGAAACGCCTCTGAATCTAAGTGCTTTAAAACCAATCGACAGAAGGGAAGGACTTACTCCTTGCTCAGCCCTTACACCTCTACTGGGGTGAGAAGCTGTCTGCTCACCAGTTGTCGCTCCTGACCACACCGTCTCAGAGCAGCCACTGTCACAAAGATGCCCAATCTCTCTGATGGAGGGAAAAAAGAAAATGTCCTCATACCTCATTCAAGCTGTTAGGTATTCCATCAGCTAGTGGCAAACTGACTTCTGTCTAAAATGCATTGGCCAGAGTCAGCTGCTTGATTTTATGTAACCCCAGGAAGCCCCAAAGATGTGAATGCCTGCATGCTTTGAATGAGAAAGAACCAGACATTTCATCAAACCCTAATGTGTACGATGGCAGCCACGCTGAGAGCACCAAGACCTAAGCGTGAATGAGTTAAGAAACAGGAAGACACGGAAACACGAAGGAAGAGAAAATAAGTTTCAGTGGTCAGAAGAAGCAATATCACAGGAAGTGCTAAAGTGGGGGTAGCGGCGGGCAGTAACCGGTGAGCGGAGGCATTTTTACTGACAAAAAAGAAATGACACGAAAGCTTAGCAGTAGCCACTAGCACAGAGGACCGTACAGCAATCCAGGGCGGTAACAAGCCTAAGCCTCTATGCTCCAATAATCCGTTACTGACAAAGACTGTTTTCCACATTTATTAACTAGTGCTTCTAACAACTTAAGTGCATAGCTAGTTCATCCCATTAAGAAGAACTGAATTAAATCCATTGCACTCTGTTAGTAAGACATGTTAATTGTGCCAGTGTCAAATCTAGAAACTTGAAGTCGAGGTAATTAATTCACAAGGAAACATTCAGAAGAGGATAGGAGAGAACTTGGGTGCCTACATGCATTTTCCCATCAGCGAAATGTGGACAGTTTGGAATGTCAGAGTTTCTGATTCCACTCATCTGAATTAATGGATCTCTGGATTCAAAGTAAGTTTGGAAGACACGGACCCGAAAATCTTGAGGGCTGTAACATGTACAACATGCCTCCTACTGCAGTAAGAACCTAAGGGTTTGTTTTGACCTCAGTTGTTGTTGGGGACTTCATTATATCCTGACTATGTGACTTTTGGGCTTTTAAGATGATCTAGTCTTCAGTAACCTAGTGAACCTCATGTATATCATGTGAAGAATATTTAGCTTGTGGTTTTGACAAAAATTTTTATGGATTCTCTAGAGTTTTCAAACTAAGTTGGAGACTGGCAATCCTTCCTTAATCATTTCCCTAATTAAGCCTATAAAATAACCATTATGGTTAGGACTTGCTTGAAGATCTTCAGGCCTTGAACCTACAGTCATTTTACTTTTCCTATGCCTATAGATGCTTTTAAAGCAAACTGTGACAGATGACATTTTTTAAAAAGTTAAAACAATTGATAAAGGTCAGAAAAACCTTTCGGGAACGGCACAGAAGTGTCATGAAAGTGTACATTTGGAATGAAACAAATCAAGGTTCACAGCACAAGGTCGGGCATGCCATTCTTCTGGATACGAAAGATAGTATTTATTGCTACTTACTTGTATAAGTACAAAAATATTTGGAATGATATAAAAATGTAATGATTTTCTCAACTTTCTTCCATTTGCCTGTAAAAGCATCCACATTGTTGGACTTTATTAATGCATAGTATTCCATCGTGTATAAATACCACAATTTGTGTATCCACTGGTCTGTTGATGGGTATTTTTGTGACTTCCATATTTTAGCTATTGTTCGTTGTGCTGCTATGAACATGGGTATACAAATATCTCTGTTGTGTGTTGTTTTGACCTCTTTTGGATATATTCCCAGGAGGGGTGCTTAGTGAAGTGAGTCAGAAGCAGAAGGTGAAACATGGAATGGTCTCTCTGATATGAGAGTCCCAGAGCACAACTCCTACAGAGCTTAAAAAGAAAAACAAAATGAAACAGGGGGGTTGGGTAGGGGAGGAAGGAGGGAGGGTCGGGTAGGGAGAGGGACAAAAGGAGAGTGGGAAAGCTCTTGTCACCTTGACAAGATACATATGTGCATAAAAGGCTCAACTACATTGTAAACCTTAAATTTTGTAGGTATACATATCAATAAAATGGGGAAAATGTAATGATTGTTTATTTGTGGATATTGGTGCAGAGTGTAGTGCTCTGGATAAGAACTGACAGAGTGGACAAATAAATTGGTGTTTTCAATAAAGATAAACAAAAACACACAAAATGTTGCCCTTGCACGTGTTTTTCTTTTAAAAATGTAATAGTAAATTGATTTCCTATTTAAGAAAAATTCAATAATGGTTAAAATAATGTAATGAAACTGACGTAAGGTTAGACGTTGCAATAAACATGGATATGGAAAGCTACGACACACTGTAAAAACTACAATCAGATTTTAGCACTTAATTCTGTTGATATGTGGAGTTTAATAGGACAAGTTGGAAAGATTAGTGCATATCAAACCTAGCATTCTGTTTTTTTTTTTTTCAAGAGGAATTCTGCAGTTTTTGGAAATTCTTATTCTCTAAATTTGACCAATGTATGTGTTAGGTAGAGTGAGGTTACCTATGCGTACTGAGCTATTTAAGTGCAGATCCTTGAGAAAGTTATAGTTTCATCCATCCACCTAGCTTTGTAAACCTTTTCTGTGGTGAACTCTTAATACCATGTTTAAAAGAGAAGTACAGGGAAATAAAACATCCTGCAGCACTAACCTTCTGACGTGTTTCTCACCAGTTGGACTTTTTCCCTGTATAATAGTCCAAATCTCTCACTTTTCCAGCACATTCGTTCTGCCTGCTTATGTGAACAGTGTCGCCTCTCAAGAATACTCATCCCCTTCCTTCAAACCTTTAATTTATCCCTTCAAAGTTCACACGAAATTTACTTATTCTCCTTGTTTTTCTCTGTCATATTCCAAAACTAGGGCTATGTAAAGTCTTGTATCAAAGTCATTGGTGCCAATGACTTTGCCAATACTTAATGCAACTTATCAAACTTTCTCTGAAACCACAAGTAGGTTAACTTTATTCAAGAGATGATCAGTCACATTCAATATGGGCAACTGACCATCAAAAATGGCAAGCTTGGGGCGAGGGAATGGCTCAGTGGTTCAAGTGCCTGCCTAGCGAGCACAAGGCCCTGAGTGAAATAACAAGGGTGAAATTGCCTTGTAACTAGGTTCTGAACCTTATGTTTGTTCCTAATTTCACAATTATACTAATGTGATTCTTTGTATATCTAGAGCTACATCTTAGAGCCATTGTTTCACATATGATTGAGATATGCAAGCATAATTGAATATAGTACTAAAGACTCTTAAAGCACAGACTTCATCACCAAGCAATCGTCTTATGGGTAGGGATGGGTGAATTCAGTTAAAATTGGAACTCTCCATTCCACTTACCAATATTAACTTACTTTATAAACTTCAGTCATCTACATAGTTTATAGTAGTCATTGCTTCCATAAAAAACCAGTTTTATTTTTTTAAAAAAATAGGGAAATATCAAGATACAAGTAAATGTTCTCTTCCCCCCATTTTATTGATATGTATACATGCAAAATCTAAGGTTTACATTGGAGTTGAGCATATGTATCTTGTCAAGGTGACAAGGGCTTTCCTACTCCCCTTCTGTCCCTCCCCCTCCACTCCCCACCCACCCTCCCCACCCTATCCCCCTGTTTCACTCTGTTTTTTGTTTTAAGTTCCCTAAGAGTTGTGATCTTACGGAATCATTTTGTTTTTCTTAAGAGATAAATATAACCACATTTATTCAAGGATGCACATGGGCTCTTTCAACTAAAAGTGAGTTTTGCAGAGAGATTGACCAGAACATAGACCTGGTTTAACAAAAGGAGTTCAGTTTTTGAGAAAAAAAGTTACCATTCTGACTAAATATGAGCTTGAACAGATATTCAAATTTTCAAAATCATATGACCTAAGGCATTTCTAGCTAACAGAGAATTTTCTAGAAGCCAGTATGCACACTGTAAGAGGTTTCAATCTCCAATCAAAGACAGGCTAAGATACCTGTTCCCTGGGCTAATGAAAACTGCAGAAAGTAAGATCATCCCCTGTGTAAAGGTGTTCGTTGAAACGTTGGATTCAAAGATCGTGTTAGGAAGTTAACTCAGAAACGTAGTGCTAAGCAGCATCTCTCATCAGAAGAAAATTCAGAACAAAAATGGAGCTAAAAATCAACAGAAAATTATTTATTACTGTAAAAGTAAAACAAAGCAGTGGATAATCTTTATATTATGTGAAAATATTTTGAAAGGACTCTTCATCTATTACGGCATTCTGTGTAGTTCTCAGCTATAAGCTGATCTACTAGTCATTTCCCATGAATCATCATAGTTATTCCCATTCATATTTAGGTATTATATTTTTCCTTTGCTCTGAGACTTGGGAACTGAATCAGGGTGAATCGTTTGCATAAGGCCATGCGGCTACTGACTTGCAGAGATGAGACAAATTGGGAGAAGCGGATGCTACTGTCAACTGCGTCACTTCTGAACTGTCCTTATGTTGACGTCTGCACTTGAGAAATGACTGAGTAGAGGTCTGCGGACCGAAACTGTTGGGAACGCATGATAAAGGAGAAGAAAAAACAATCTTTAAAATCTGAGGCACCTGAGCTTGAATCTCATTTCTGTCTCTTTCTAGCGGGATGTATTGAACAAGTTAATGAATTATTGGCTGCTCAGTTTCTTCGTGTATTGATTACACCTGAGCTATTAGCGCACTCTCAGCCCACTCTGGAAACTATGAATAATCACTTTCAGACTCCACGAAGAGTGTAGACACAGATGGCGAAGCACTGAAAACAATGTGTTTCAGAGACTGAAAGAACTGGAATTACGTTTTATCTAACAAGGGTTTAGAAAAACCTGGCAAAGGACTAGATATTTGTACTTTTGTATGGTTTATAGCAGCTTTTTAATATTAAAATATATTTGCATCAACTTTAACATAAATTATTTTATTTATTCAATTTTGAGTTACCAATTCAAATTTAGCCGTGTTCTATTAAACTTAATTTTTATCAAATGGGGCAAAATAAGTGATAATTGTTATAAATGTGAAAATGTCTATGAAGCAATTTCTTCTTACTGATGAAAATGGAAAAAAATTTTCAGGAGCATTAGCCAATGACACACAAGGTTATTGCAGCACCATCAATAAGCTAAATATATACTTTTATTTATTACATTTTATTTTTGTGTTGCTTCCTTCTATTTTCATTCAATGGACAGCAATAGCCATATTTTAATCTAAATCTAAGAAAAGTATTCAGATAACTGTTATGATCTAGATAAATAATAATACATTAATATTTTATTTTGCTTATTAAATTTTAAGGTTTTCAAAAATGAATCAGCTGTATCACAGATAAGTGAATATTTGTAACCTTAGGAAAATAAAATTTTCTTTAAATTGTCACTTCTTAGATCACAATAGAGGAGTCTAATAAAAATGATTTTTAGAAAGTTAACTGTATTATAACATTACTGTAATGAAATCAATTATTTTATCAGAATGGATAACATGACAATATAATATTAATTGGTGTAGAATTTTGCCAACATAAATTCTATTTATTCTATTTATACCAAACATTTTAATTTTATGCAAGTGCATTAATATAAAATGATTTTCATTTGTATCTATACCCAAAAAGTTTTTCTATATGTCTCTAAAGTATAATATTTACCAAACAACAGTCTACAAAGAAGTTAAAAATAGCATGTTGAACATACTCAGAAATCTGTGACCAGGGCTTGTATAGCTCACGGCAGTTACCGTTCATGCTAGGAGCTGAAAGGGCAGTTGGGGCATGGGGGGAGTGCGGAGTAAGGCGATGCTGCACAGGCAATGAGAAAGGCCCCATCCAAAATTTACAATGAGACTTACTCAGGAGCTCTATCATAACTTCTATAGGCCTGCTTAGCACAAACTTCTTTTGAAATGATCCTTGGTTTTACAAAAAAAAAAAAAAAAGTCAAAACCAAAGGATAAACTTGGAACTATAAACAAGAAGACTTCCTCTCCTTTACTGTTCTCTAAAGAGAAGCATCATGAGAGCAGGTGTTCAGAGACTGAATTTAGCCACACTTAATCTTTCAATGACTCACAGATTAGAAAAATTGAACTATTCAACTTTAAAAACAGTCTTTTTTTGAATAGCTTGGTCCAGGATAAATTTGACCTGATATCACACACTAATGATATAGTTTTTATTTAAGTTTTATTTCCTGTGAGTTGCTCAGGAAATTATGGAAGAAATAGGCAGAAACCTCTGAATTTTGCTTATCCTTTCCCTTCTGTATCTCTACCTTTTTCCCATGCAAGTACTAGCTAGCTCAACCCTGCTTCCCTTCCGATATTCAGAGAGATATGTAGAGCTGTAAACCATCGACAATTTCTCTGTCATTCCTTTTTGAATTTTTCATTTATTTTTTATTTTTAAACAATAATTTATTATGGTAAAAATTATATAACATAGAATTTAACTATTTTTGCAAATACATGAATTCCAAATTCTGTAACACATTAGAAACATGGGGTTTAGGGGCTCGGTGAGCAACCATGCCTACCCCTTTTTCATAGGTTCAAAGTTTTACTATCTCACCATTGTCTCTCTTTAAGATCATGTTCTCTGTTATCTCTAAATTTTGCTCACCTGGAAAGAAAATGATCTGTTCTCCTGGTTACTTGGACTTATCATATTGATTGTCGTGTCCAGCAGCTCTTTCTTTTCAGTGATGTGCACTGTATAAATTACAAGTCTCCTTCTGTTCCTGTCCTGTGCTGGATTGGTAGCCAGAATAGCAGCTTTGTGTTTCCTACCACACAAGATATTCTAGAACCCCTTCAACTGTCTTTTACTGGTTTTATTGATTGATTTTTACCATCATTACTAGCACAGAACACACTGTGTTCAATATCTCCGACTGTCACAGCCTAAAGAGAGGATTGATCTATTGACATTTATTGACATTCAAGTGTATATGTGATGTGTGTCAAGTGCTGAACTATATCTGCCTGTCATTTCTTCTGTTGTGATTCCACATATATTCAGCTTCTGGTTTCTCCTTCTTGCTGTGATGAAGTGTCTGCCTTCCTATTGCCAGATGATTCTCTTTTCTAAATTAATGATTCATATTTGAACAGTCGCCCTCCTCCCTGATCTCTTCATGTTTGAGCTGATTTAAATTTTTCATTAAAATATTATTTTATTTTCCACTTTTTTTGAACAATAACATGAGACATTCTGATAATGCTTTAATTTTCTCAGTAGTCTCATAAAAATTAGCATTATTATTATTGCTGTTATTGTTGCTACTTTCTTTTTACAGACACAAAACCAGAATAAAAGTCGCATGTCTGTGGTCCTAACACTCTGGAAGGGTGAGGAAGGCAGATTACAACTTGAGTGCAGTTTAGTGATTTAAGAAGACTCCGTCTCAGACAAAACAACAACAACAACAAAAAGCATTTTAAAAAAGCTGGAGAAGTGTGTAGGCCCTGTGTTCAATCACCAGTATCAGAAAAAAAAAAATGTAAATAGCATGTCTAAAGTTACACAATCAGTAAGAGGATATGCCGGACCTTTAAAGAATATGTAATTAAAAATTCTGTGTTATTAACTTAACCGTCAGTTAACTCTGTCCTGAAAATATAAACATTAGTTGAGTTCTACAAGAATGAATACTAGCTGGTATTGGAAAAAGAAAACGGAACTCCATTCTTGGTTGGGAAAAGCGAAAGTTCAGGCACAGAGCTGGCTCTGAAAATTATGAGATGCATTATGTGCCCAGACCCACAGGATTACATGCTATACCAATCCCCGCTCCACATGATTTCCATCTGCATACCAGTGATGCCCCAGAGGTATTCGCTTCCCTCGTTTGTTACCAGGGACACCTGATCACTCAAATACTTTCACCTCATGACAGCACTCAACACTAGCCAAGGCCGGAGCCTCGCCGTCCTGCACAGAAGAAGCAATTAAAACAGAACTGATACCCTCTTCCCTTAATTTATTTTCCCAGGATCATTCAGCAAGCAAAAATCAACACTTCCGAAGAGCCGCTTCCTTGCTCTCTCCTGTCACGTGACTTTCTGTACGGCGCCTAGCGCGTTCGCCCTGCTGTGCAAGTCGATAAAAAGCATCAAGTTGACAAATCTGATGCTGCCGACTTCAGATTTCTACTTGGTGGCCTTTGGCTGATTAAACCTCTAATGATGCGTTATGAATTAATACATAAAAGTAATTTACAGAAGAAGGAAAACAAATAGTCATTACACATTTGAAAAAAGGCTTAGCGGCTCTTGTAATAAAAATTCATATTAAATGGTAAGCCACCTCCATTTATCAGTTTGGTGAAGATACTTAAAATGTTTGAAGACACCGTGTTACCGGGATCTGGTAATGAGGGAGGGAAGCGCGTAGCCATTCCCGTGGGCAAGGGAAACGCTCCTCAACTTCAGCTTTTCATGGTAAACCTCTGAACTTATTTTCTTCCACAGCCTAACTTCTAAAAAGCTATTTTTTAAAAAAAACAAGTAAGAAAAGTTTTACAAGATCTGAGAGCACTTTTGTCAAAGGAAAACAAATGATGCACATGTCTTCAAAGAGGCATTTTGTTAAATAAATGATGGTGTGTGAGTGGAATAGGAACACAAAACTTAGTGAACTTTAATGTTTAAGAGTACGATATTGGTATGTTGTGAAATGCAAAGGATAATTTATTGAGCCATAAACACAGGAGATGAAAATTAATTACAAACCTTAGACTTTTGTGTCTATGCAAATATGTCTAAGTAAATACATATAGCGTAAATCAATTTTTCCTACGGATTATGGATGAAGAAGATATATAATACAGATTATGAATTTTATGTGAATTTTTGTGCTCCATGCACATATTTCCCTTGATCGCAAAACATGAATGTGAAGTCTAATAAATTTGAAACTCACAAATATACAGTTTGTAGGCCAAAAAAATAGGGAAAATTTTAATTAAAGAGCCTGTGGTAAAACTGCACTGTCCTTATCACACGCCACCATTTCACTTCCACGGGGGTGGGGGACGGAATCACTTAGGCAGCGGCGCCATGTGACTAGGAAACGCTGGGATGAACCGTAGCCAGAGCCCGTATCGCTCCTCATTCGCTCACAACAGCAAAGAACCGTCAAATGCTTTCGGTTAAACAGGTACAACTTCTGCTTTGTGCACCGCAGGATCAGATTAAACGTTTATATCAGCTTGCTTTCTTCCCTCCTTCTTCTTATCCTTCCTGAACAACCGAGCTCTCCTACCTACTCGCCTGATCCCAGCAAGGAAGACGTGCCCGGGATGTATGTTTCTGGTGTGTGTAAAGACCAGAGGGCAGGGAGACAACAACGAGCTGCCGCAGGGTATCACAGCAAAAAAGACGTAGAGTTTCCGTGCGGTGGGCCAGCAATTGCTATCAGAACCAAGGACATTGATATGAATTTGCAGTTTCCCACAGGATGAAATTAGAAAATCACCGTTTTCACTCTTAATATTTGGGCAAAAAGATTATATCAAGTAAGAAACAGCAACAAAACACTTTTGGCTTGTATCCTGAGACTGGACATCTTTTTTTTTTTTTTTTTTATAGATAAAGTCTCGCTCTGTAGCCCAGTCTGGTCTAAGACTCACGGCAAACCTCCTCCTGAGTGCTGGGATTACAGGCACATGCTACTATGCCCAGCTTATGTGGTGCTGGGGAATCAAACTCAGGTCCTTAGCATTTTCTAGGCAAGCAAGTTAACTGCTAAACCATTCTTCTAATATCTGGATATCTATCTTTTTAAGAACCGAATAACCTATCACTTTAATCAAGAGGTAATTTGACAATGTTAATTGTCTTGGTAAGAGTGGGTCGAATTAAAGTCCTCTGCCAGTCCAAGTGGCCCACATTTGGGATCTCACCTACTCGGGAAGCTGACACAGGAGGATTGTGAATTCCAGTCCAGCCTGGGAAACATAACAAAATTCTATCATAAAAAATAAATTAAAAATATTTACCACCTGAAAGGCTGCAGTGGTAATACAGCATCACTACTTTGGTATATATGTCTAAAATGCGATTGAGCAACATAGCACAGATACAAAAACAGCAAAATTCTACAAAAATGTGGCCTTCAATCTTCAAAAGGTTCATATGAAATAATGAAGATTAAGGAAAGATTGATGTACAATCTGAATTTTAAAAAGTGACGATTAAATGCAAAGCATGACTCTGTACTGGATCTTCTGCTTTCATAATGGGGCAATTCTTAAAAATTGAATGGGGTCTGTGGGGACAGTGACAGCCTATCCAAACTCATTTCCTGATTCTGATGGCTGCTTGTGGTTACTTCTAGACAACTGGGCAGAATCATGGGTATATATATATATATATATATATATATATATATTCCAAAGTGATTCAGAAAAATGTTCTTCATTTTTTTATGTTCTTATATTCTTATATTTTTTAAGTTTCAAAGTATTTCAAAAAAAAAGTATCTAAGCCTCTTTTCTCTTGCTTCCTGTGCTCCCCTACTGGCACAGAGACAGGTGACTCTTCCCAGCTGACAATGAAAACATTCTCTTTTATTTTCTCCCATTTTATTGATATGTATAAGAGCAAAGTTCAGGTTTTACAATGAAGTTGAGCATTTTGTGCACCTACGTATCTTGTCTAGGTGACAAGGACTTTCCCACTCTCCTTTTGTCCCTCCCCCAACAAACCCCATTCCTCCCTCCCCGCCCTAGCCCCCTGTTTCACTAGGCTTTTACAGGCAAATGGAAGAAGCTTGCGAACATCATGCTCAGTGAAGTGAGTCAGAAGCAGAAGGTGAAACACCAGATGGTCTCTGATGTGAGAGACCCAGATCACAACACCTGTGGAACTTCAAACGAAAACATTTTCTTTAAGAATGAGGGCAGGTGGAGGTGGCCTGCTGTTGACCTTAGAAACTAAAGATACCACATTTCTGACTGTCATTGACTGTGGTCCCTTAATGACTGCTAACCCAACCGTGACATTCCACATAACAATGAATTTTTAATATATTTTGGTTTCACTTCTGGGAATCTAAAAGTACTGGCATTGATTGGTCAGTGTGCTTACAAAATAATAGATATATATTTTTGTTGCTCTCCACTGAGCTGTGAACTCCTGTCACTCCCTGGGTATTAACAAATAGATGCTCTATGACTTGAGAGCCTACCAATTAAATCCTGGGACCACTAAGTAATTATTAGGCAAAAGCTGTTTCCTCATTTTCATTCAGTAGCTGTTTCATTAGGCACCCTAGTAAGAATATGTGGGAAAAATAAAACAGGAAGAGAGTAGAGAAGCTCAAGAGAAGAAAATACCCAAAATTTCAAAACTCTTCTCTTTCAAAAGAAAAATCTACTTGGACATTTCAAAAGATACAGCAAAATATATACTTCAATGTTTGTTTGGTCATCTGAGAAACACATTTCAAGCTTATTTGCTGCTAAAAATTCTTTCATAAAGCAGAAATATAAACCCGTAGTTCTTGGGTAATAATCTGGCTGCAGCAAAAAAGTAGGATATATATGTTTTCTATCCCCATGAAAAAGTCATTATGAGTTTTCCAATTTAAAGTGAAAGAAAATTTATTTTGTAGAAACAAGTTTAAACAACAGATTGAAGAAAAAAACAAGAAAGAAAAGTATTTCATGGTCCTTTGGAAACAAAGATCTTAATAATATTAGTTGTTTTTCTATCTATTTTATGTCAGATTGAGCCTATTTCACCAGAAATTAAAGAACTGCTCTGAAAATATATTCAAAGGGAGATAGTGGAGAAAGGAGTTGAGTACAACATTGAATGTTATTATCGGGTCTATTAAGATCTTTGCTTATTAAGCATTTCTGAAATTCTTATGTCTCTATTGGCCGAGACTCTTCATTTACATAGCATCTTTGTCAAGGAATATAGTTTCCTATATGGAAATACAGAAGAATGTATACAAGAAAAAGATTTGTAAAACAAAGAAATGAAATTCTCAAAAACTGTGTGTGGTGTGAAGAAAATAAGTCAAGATAATGTGATAGAACAGGATTTAGAATACACTGGATGGCTTCTGTTCAAGAACATTTAAGTTCACATTGTAAAGGAACATACCTTCAGGTGAATAGAAAATACTTTTCATGCAGAAAGACAGCTAATACCGAGATCCTGGGAAAAGCTTTTGGAAGCTACTTGAAATAGTGTAACCTCATGAATATTTTTAAAGGACCACTGCCTGGCATGTAAAAAACTTATCAAAGGATTAGACTTGAAGACATGAGATCAAGAAAAGCGTGAGTGCACTAACTGAGGTGAAAAATAAAGGTGCTGTAACTTGAGTGTTGACAGTAGGAGCTGAGCTCAGTGAATGAGGAGCTGAAATTGTCACCAGTACTAACGCACCGAACATGAGATAGCAATGAGCATAAGTGTGAGTTGAATGGCTTGAACCGTGAAGTAGCTGCTGATGGAAATTACTGAGACAGAGAATCTTGAGGGAGTAAACAGGTGAAGTGAGTGGGTGAAAGAGATTATTTAAAGAAAATCAAAAAATGCCAGACACATTAAATTTAAAATGTTTTTCATTGTGGTTTGGCTCTGGAATGTCCCCCAAAAGTCTCACGTATTTAAATGCTATGGATTGCCTATGGAACCATGTGCTGTTGGTAGATTGGGGCCCAGTCTGGAGGGGAGGATTAAAAGTGCGTAAATTAGGATTAAAGGTGTGTTGTGGAAGTTTACCACACCTTCCACATCTGGATCCAGGAGGGGCTGATCCCTGGGATGAGATCTGGAAGGATGTATAAACTGCTTTCTGCCTTCCTTGGACTAGTCACTAGACTCAACTAGTACCAACTTGCCTCGCCTTGGCTTCCTGTTTGTGATGTCATGAGAAGCTGCCTCCACCTCTGTCTCTGCCATGTACTTCGATTGCTGCTGGCCACCCCTGAATGGATTGGACCTTCTGAAACTGTGAGCTAAAATAAACCTTTCCTCCCCTAAATTTGCGAATGTTAGGTATTTCACAGCAATGCAAAAGTAACCGAGACACTTATACAACATTCAAGCAGAGATGCTAAGTAGGAAGATGCATATACAATTTTGTGGCCAATAGGAAAGGGGTGAACCTCAATGAGTCCCCAGACCCCATGCTTCTAATATGCTACACAATTTGGAATTCATGTATTTACAAAAAATACTAAATTTTACATTATGCAATTAATTTTTTACCAAAATAAAATTATTTTTACAAAAAGAGAGAAATAAAACAACTTTGCGGCTAAGGAGTTGAGTCATCTTTAAGTTTTTGAGTGCTATTAGTGTAAAAATGAAATTTGAAGCTGGAACTTGAAGAGTCAAGAGAGGATAATAAAGAAAAGGACGCAATGTTCTCCAGATTGTACAAGCTGAAAAGAGGAAAAAGAATCAAGAAATAAGTCTAAGAAAAATTAGCCTACGAGGCAGTAGGAATACAGGAAAGTCACACGACGGAAGCCAAGCAAACTATTTTCTACCAAAGGTAGCTTTTCTATCCTTAGCAATGCTGCAGAGAGAATGAGATGTCAACAGAGAAGGCACTCTTCAAAGTGGTAGGAGGCACGGGTAACCTAGACAAGAGCAGATACAAAGATGTGATGAATGAAGAAGCCGGGTTAGAGAATATAAGGGTGGGTTGTCTGGGCCACGGGCGCAGGCTGGTTATCCCAGTCCAGCGGGAGGCTAAAGCAGGGGAATGGCAAGTGCGAGCCCAGGATTCCAGCCTGAGCAACTTAGCAATTTAGCAAGACCATGTCTCAAAATTAAAACTGAAAAATGGGTTGGAGATTTGACTTAAGGGGTTGGAACTTCAGTATTGTTTTAAAAAAAGTGTGACTGAGAGGTAAAATGTGCTGAAAGAACACGAGGTAAATACAAGATATGGAGTCTAGAAAGATAAAGATAATTATTTTTTAAAATTTAGCTGTAATCCTTACCAGAAAATGATTAACAGTAAGTGGGGTAAGTGTGGAGAGAAAATGAGGTTTTTTAATGTTTATTTTTACTTGTTACTAGGGAAGGCCCATAAAATGAATTAGGAGAAATTAAGATGAAACAGGGAACAGTGGAGAGAGCTGACTTCCAATGTAATCTGTAGTTTTTATTTGATAGGACAGTGAACCAGAATGTGGCTATTGATGTAGAGTCGGTTAGGAGTTAAGAGACCAGGGGAAGGAGTTCCAACTACATGATAACCTAGGCGGGAGCTTAGATTCCAAAGTTGAAACCCCCGAGAGCCAAAACGCACGCTTCACACAGCTTTCAGTGCCCACTAGAGAAGAAAGAAGCAGTAAGTTCGAGACTTTCACTGCCATCTTGTAACAGATCTAAAGCTAACAGGGTAGACAAAAGGACAGCGCGAGCCATGAAATGTCTGTTGTTATACTTGTTTAAGAAACATAAGGAGCTCCTTCCTAAAGTCTTTCATTTAAGCCAAACAGACGGCTTACTTTTTGTCCGGGCAGTTCATAATGATCACTGGCTTCCCTCTTGTCACTGTAAGTTCATCTCCGTGATGAACCTTTCCCCACTCTTCCTTTTCCTTACTCTCCTCAGCCTATGGTCATCATTCTTCTCTGACCATCTATAAAATCAACGTTTTCAGATTTTGCATATGAGGGAGATTATGCAGTATTGAGTTGTTGTCATTGATTTTTGGGTAGCTTCAATTGCTATGTCTCCATATACACTAATTTTCTCTTCTCTAATGTCTAATCCAATCCTTGATCATGTGTTTGTGTTATCTATACTGACATGTTATCACTAGAAGTCTTATTGGAGTTTGTTCTGTAACATTTCACACATATCTCTATTTAACATTTCCAATCTTTCCTCTGTCATCTAAATGCCAAAACACAGTTTTAGTAAGTTTAAATATTTTTGTTGTTAATTCTGAAATCTTCATCAAACCCAATTGACTTTGATAATTTTTTCTTCTTATTAAATGTCTTATTTTACTTCCTCTTTCCACATGTAATTTTGATTAGATATCAGTTATGACTTTTTTGTTCTGTGATTCCCGTTACATATTTGCTTCAGTATTCCTGCAACATATTCTATCTATATATTCTATATTTGTTCGGCAATGTGGTCATGTTCTACTTTTCCCAGTTTTATTTTTAAATGACGCTGCCCTGTCAAGACAAGATTCATTTCACTCTTCCTGCTGCATTGTGAATTGAAAGGTTTTCACTCCATCTTCCTGGAATGAGCTCTATGACAACTAGCTCTTGTAGTCACGTGGTTGCTCTTCCCTCTTACACATTCGTGTCCATCCATATTCAAACTAATAATGTAAGGAGACTTCCTGTAGAAATGGAGAATTTTCTCTCTGTGAAGCTGTCTCTTCCCTGCTACTCTTCCTGCAAGCTCCAACGACCTTGTCCTCCCAGACCGACGATTTGACTGCCTCCACTCATGGCTGTTTGGCTTCGTGAAAGTTCTTCCTCTCTATACCAAGGTCTAGAAATCTCCTCCAGGAGGTTACCTTGGAAACCTGGATTTTATTTCATCCGCTACCCACCTCTCAGAAATCACTGGCTTTCATTGCTCGATATTCAATGCCATAACAATTATTGTTTCATATATTTCATTTGTTTTTTCATTTACCCCATTTTTATTGGTTTATATATACAATACACAATGGTTACATTGAGCTTGAGAATTATATATATATATATATATATATATATATATATATATATTGTATCAACTGGACAATCCCTTCCCCTCTCCCCATCACCTCTCCTCTTCCTTTGACCCCTGACTCCCATCACCTCACCCTATTCACTTACAAATTATTCATATCCATCTGTCTTTATGTCATAATAGTACCCCGCTGCATGCATATGCCACTTTTTTTGTATCCATTGGTCTATCGGTGGATGTTCTGGCATCTTCCACCATGTAACTGTCGTTAGTTGTGCTGCTATAAACACGGGTATACATATTGCTTATTTCATTTATTTTCAAAGTTGTTTCCAGTAGGTAGGTAAATCTGTCCTCTATTCGTCCATCTTAGTTATAAGTGAAATTCATAGCTAGTTTTTAAAATATAGATACTACATTTGTCCTATTAATTCATATTTAGGTTCTGTTAGCATTAAAATGTAATTTCTGGTGGCTGGAAATCAAACTTTTCTGAATATGCATTGCTTGGATATGTCTATCATCTAAGAACATTTAGAAGAGATTAGAACCCCAGTGATCTAGAAAAACAAGATGCTCTTGAGAGCACCTATTCCATTTCTTGTATTTGGAAAACTGAGGTGGAATAAATAAATAAACAATGACCACCTTATTGGTATGAGTCTGAACTCTAGGTCTTGTTGCCTGCAGCCTATTATAATTAATACCTCAAATATTATAAATCTTTGAATTGAATTATCTGAAACTTTAGTTTTGTGTAGGGCCAAGGTCAAGGTAAGCTTCTGTCTTGTGATTTTTCTAGCTTCAGATATAGTAGCCATTCTGTCAACAATTTGAAATTTCAGTGAGTTGATAAACATTTAGTTGTAGAACACACACATGCACACACACCCATACAGACACATACACAAGAGAACACAAAAAATACACAAATCTCACTTTTAGTAAGCAAAAGTTTGGATACTATAACTGCTAGTCAATATTATTGTTAATCTTAATTCTGGTTTGTCAAATTATTTGCATCCACAGCTAAAAGTCAATTGAAAAAGTGAGATGCAAGATAATTACAGGGGAACTCCATAAATCTACTCATATGCCTAAAACATAAATCTAATTTAAGCCATTTGAAAACATAAAATTAATGTCTTGCTGGTGTATTATGGCACTATTTTAACTTCCATTTAAGTATTTTAAATAATTGAGCATTAAATAACAATAAAAGCAAAATAGCAGTTTTGTGATGATGTTGCTGCCAACAAGGTCATTACTCAGGATTTTGCCCTCTGTCAAAGCTTGCCTTTCTTGTTCCCAGCATCCCAGCATTTGTCAGTGAAATGTTCTTAATAAATAATTTCAGTTCCATTGTCCATGGGCTTAAATTGCTTTCTCACAGAGACTCAGCCGTTCCTGGGGAAAGCTAACATTATTAGCTTCTGCTGGCCTTTGTTACAGAATCCTGGCGTTGCATACCCAGTATGGTTTGCCATTTGTTGGTAGTGCATAATCTTTACAAAGACAAACTCAGCCACTTGTGCATTTCTCTTAGTCAAGATAGTGAGAAACTGTTAGGGGAAGAGAGGTAATAAAATCACCTGTTAAAGCAGGTGACACACCAGGCCACTCTTTTCTTTCAAGAATATTAGGTTCAGGATCACTATAAACTTAAGACATCTCACCACGATATTAGGTGAAGTACTCTGAACAATCTGCGCATAAAGCAACTGTAGGATGGGGTTTATCACAGAAAAAAAGCCGAGATTTATGGTTTTATTTAGTTACATAATAATAACAAGTACAGAGCCTGTGGGTGTAGTTCAGTGGCTAAAGTGGTTGCCTAGTAAAAGCAAGACCCTGGGCTCTGCTCCCCAGCAACATAAAAACTAAATATGATGGCCCATGCCTCTAATCCCAGCATGGGGGAGGCTGAGGCTGTGAGTTCAAGACCCAGATGGCCCAGATGGGCTGCGTAATTAGGTCAGGACCAGCCTGTACTACAGAGTGAGACCCTCTCCCAAATAATATGAAAAATAATAACTGCATCATGTTGACCATATCATACTTTAAATTCATTACTATAACTCTGGGTATTTAAAAATGATAAATGTTCCACCCCTAATTGTTTAATTTAATTGGCTGTAAATTTTTTTGGATAAAATAAGTAAAATCTAGGCCCTGGACATTCTGTATTCACTTTCCTCTCCTGTGATATTTGATCATATTTCATTCTCAGGAAATTAATTTTAAAGCACATGAAGTTTGAATCTAATATATTAACTAGAACTTCCATGTGTTATTTCAGTTGCCCCTCAGAGGTTTGCTATCTCCTTTCATCTTATTTTCATTGTGACTTTTTTCATCTGTATTAACAGTTATTTCTTTCCTTTATATATAGTACAGAGTGATATCTCAGGCTCATAATTTTATGGATTTCCAAAAAAATAGGAAACCCACATAATTTTTAAGCTATAATCTTTCTTTTCATATTTTAATTAATTAATGTGGTGCAGCAGTTTTTAAGCACTCAGTAAAATGTCCATCGATGAAGGTACCAAAAGAGCTTCTGTGACATAAGACTTGAGACTGCATGGAGAGACGTGCAGTATCTTTGGGGTGGGGGCGGTGTCTTTTGTCTAACTTGGTGAAATGAACAACTTTGAGATTACAAGAGAGTAGCCAGGCTGTGTTGTAATCAGAACTTGACCACACACACAAAAAGAAATGGTTAAAGTCAGTGCGTGGGGATGTGGGGATGTATGGGGTTCACCTTAGTAGTCAGCTTCACGTGTCTGAAGCACTTTTATTAAAATGTCATCTGTATGTGTGATTCTTTACACGAGAAACACAGTAGAAGGAACAAACAAAAGAAGGCCACCAATGTCTGCTCAAGGAAAAAGCAAAGTCTTCAAAGTGACCAGAACCACATGAACTGAGACAAGAATCTGACAGTGCAAACACATGTCCAGAAACATGCTGCAGTCTACACCAATAGAGTTCAAGATTCCAACCAAGAGATTTACCAGATGGTTTCTGAGACTCTACCAGTTCCAAAAGTCTAGAACTGTGATTTATGATTTGTCTTGGTTTACTGAGATAGAGACTCAGCATTTTTACAAAAAAAAGTCTCTGATTAACCATAAATTTCTAGTTTATAGAGGGTGAGGACAAGTTTCTCAAATATCAATGCCAAATTAGAATGTTTTTGTGGATTGATCTTGTATTTTTTCCTGCTGTGATTGGTCTTTGGGAACTGCTTCCAATGAAGAAGTGAGCTTCATCCACGCGTATGTCCTAGGCCCTGGGGGGAATGTGAATCTGGTGGTTGGTTGAATTGGGAGCTTAAGTAAAAGCACACGAATAACTGATGTAAAATTCAAGCTTCAAAGTTCATTGCTAAGTGGGTTAAAATTATGTTATGACTATTGTTTGCTATGGGTTTAAGTTGGCAAATTATTGTTTTTTTATATCTTAGAAGTGTTTGTCCTTACAATATTTCTTAATAAAAGTTCTTACCAGGTATGTTCTATCTCAGAGTCTAGCTTATGAAAAGATAGGAAAATCCAAGAACTTGGTTTATATTTTAAATTTGAATTATCTATATTCCTGGCACTTCATAGTTTACATTACAAGGTAGTTATATAACTATAATGCATGAGACACAGAGGACCATGAGATTGCTATACATGAAATCGTGTTTCCCTTGATTCAGTCAATTCCGAGATTTCTGAATGTGTGGGACACTCTTTTAGTTAAGGTTCATGCCTCACCCTTTTGTGAAGAACTTTTTCCTACTTTATGAAACAATTCTTACCCTTTCAGAAAATCCCCGCATTTCCTTTCTGGTTATAACTAACAACTGGACAAAAGCCATATAACAAGTCCGGGATACCTTGGGCCTCCTAAGGAAGGAAAATAAAATACTATAAACAAACTCTAGAACCTGAAATAGCATGCTCCAGGAGAAAACAGTTAAAACTAAAGTTGGAAGATATCTGATGAGGATATAGAGGGAACCGGACATAAAGAATATAGATTAAATGGAATGTTTGATGTAGTAGCACACTCGCAGAACATCCCCAGGAGATATAACCCTGGTGACAGTGCTAACGAATGGCAAAGATGGCTGCTAGAAGCTTGAGAAAAAGTGAACAAGTCCTCTAAGCAAAGCAGAAATACCAGAACTGCTACTTCGGGAAGTAGAAGAAAAGCCAAGAAGAACAGATCCTCTCCAGTGGGTTCTGAGGAGTACTGAACACATACCAATGTACTCTGGCTTGGAGACATCATAAAAGTCGTGACGCTTAACAAAGGAAGTAAGTAAATAAATAAATAAGTAAATAAATAATTTTCTGATGGGACAAAACACCAGCATTGCTGAGAAGCTTGGTGGTGGTTGTGCTATTCCTATCAAGGAGGCATAATAAATAAATAAAATTAAAAAAAACTGTTACAAAACCAATATCAGTGGGAATGATAGGGCCCCACAATAATTAAAGACCCATGTGTGAATTCAGAGCTCAAAATTAGACAGCTGAGTTTTGATAAGAGTTAGCAGGATAGAGTAGAACCCAGAGGCCAGGGTCTGAAGGTAAGGATGACGGTGTTTATTACAATCAGGATAGAGATGCAGGATCTTGTCCAAAGGATATGACCTAGATAAATACAGGACTGATAATTGATGTAATGTGGGCAGTTACTCAAAAATAACTCTTCTTTTCCAGGCTATTGAACTTCGGTCACATTTTATGACAAATACTGACTCAAGACAGGCCAGATCCCCAGGAGAAGGTACCGGACTGCGTCACCAGCATGGGTTTTCGTAGACCTATTCCCAAAGCTTGTGTTAGCATTTGTTCAGGACACAATGCCCTGAACTAAAGGGATTGCCAAAACATTTTAGGAGCTGTGAGATAGAGGGTAAGAGTTGATGTTGATGTCTAAGTACCAAATGTGTCACCACCTCTGCCCACATTAGAATGAGACCTCATGGATTTAGGTCACAGTGGAATTCAGTTTAATTCACAAGGACTGCACAACCTTCTCAGGCAGATATTTATCAGTTCTCAAATTTTTTGTTGGTTTGAATATATATGGTAGTTGTCACAATTCCCACATCACGTTATGATTTTTGGAGAAAGAATTTTGGTAAGGTAGCCTGAGAAACTGAAATATATCAGTGTCTACTTAAAAGGCAAAATGTTACCATAGTGGTCCTTCTCATATTCAATTTTCTCATCTATATCTTCCAAAAATACAACCTGCAGATTAATCCTAAAAAGGTGACAATTGTCAAAGTACAGGTCAAGTATCCCTTATCCAAAAATCTTGGAATGAGAAGTATTTTAAGTATCAAGATTTCATTTACATTTAAGAATATTTGCGTATCTATAATAAGATAGCTTGAAGTAGGACCAGATTGTATGCACAAAGTTCATTTATATTTTACTTAGACTTACACATATATAGCCTAGGCCACACCCTGGTAAAAATTTCTGAAGCCATTAATGAAGTAATATAAAAACCTGCAAATTTTCAGCATAGACCAGGCAACAATTTTTATTAAGTTACACATTTTTGTGTAAGTGAACTTAATTTGTGCCTTTCTAGCTGAAAAACCCTTTGTTTTTAAATTATATCTATAATAAGAAAAGATACCATGTGGAATTTTTATAATGCATAATGGAAAAGGTTATGTTGTAATCCCCTGAGCTTTAGGGTAAACCAGTTCCATCTATAGCACAAAACTAAATATCTTCTGAATAACAGGCCCTGATGTGATATTGACTCTGCTAGAATACCATTATAGGATGCCAAATAATATTAACTAGAAATGTCTAACTTTAGCTGTATGCTAAAGTCATGTTACCATTTGAGGATTTCCGGAAAATACAAGGATGTAAGTGAAGAAATTAGTTAAGAAGTCTATCCAAAGTCCAGAATGCTAAAACTAGTGTTACATAGTGCTTGGATTCTAGATATAACTTTAAAATACAGTCAATACAGTATGTTGATGGATTACATGTAGAGAGTGGTAGCAACAGAGGGACGAGAATGACTGGAGATCTGGGGTCTGGAAAATAGGGAGAAGTAGCTTGGCCATGTATCCAAATGTCAAGGACTGAGAGGCAACTGGTAAGGAACAGGGCCAGCGTTTGGGGAAAAAAATAGCTATGCAAAGTTCGTTTTAAGCATGCTAAATGTGAATCACATACCAGGCATTCAAGTAGAGATGTCAAGTTGGCAGTTGCATGCACAGCTAGAGTCCAGGGGAGCCGTCCAAGTGGGAGAAAAAAAGACGGAAATTACTGGCTTATAGAAGAGATCTAAAGCCATGAGTCTGTATGAGATCATTAAAAGAGGAGTTGCACAAACAGAGAGAGAGAGAGAGAGAGAGAGAGAGAGAGAGAGAGAGAGAGAGAGAGAGAGTTAAATGACTGGGTCCTGGAACACTCACCTTTAGCAGTCAGGAAGATGAGGAACAGCCAGCAGAGACGCCGGACAACATAGGCAGAGGGGAGGAGAAGGCAAGGAGAGGATTGCCCTTCCCTGGAACAAGGAACGGAAGTGTATCAAGGAGAGAGATGAGCTGCGTCTCACACAAGTGCCAAGTAAGGCGACCTTCTCTCAGTCTGTCCCTTCCAAGATGCTTCACTTGGGCATTTTGTTTCCCATTCTCCTTATTAGGACTCTCTATCTTTTCTTTCCCTTTTCTCTTCTTGAACAGCTGCTATTGAAGCTCTTTAAACACAATAGCACGTGGTTTATACCTCAGGCCCCCTGAAGTTAGCGAGGCATACTTTTAGTTAGTAAACACCAACGTAAGTCCTGTCATAATCTGGACTCTGACCTTGTATTTTCTACATAGAATTTACCGTTCATTTTAGACATTACCTCATTAATCCTAACATGCACTACATAGACATTAAAATTTATCTGGAAGCACATGCAAAGAATTAATTGTTTAAAATAGGCCATGTAGAATGTTTGAACTAAACAAAACAAATTCATCTGTGAATACAGTCTGATAATTCTCCTATGCTCTTATACATAAATATTCATGAAAAATCACAAAGAATGTATCTTTGCCGATATCAATATAAATGTCTCAAGAAAAGGGTTGTGTTTGACTAAAATGAGCATATCACCACAACATCAACATGATTAGCAAATTGTTATTATAATTATCATAGCCATTTTGTAGACTGGATTATCTGTTTCGAGGGGCTTAGCCTCAGAGATATTAAGGAATTTGCCCAAGGTGAACACAGATGGAATGTGTAACAATAAAACTGAATAACAATGATAATAAATAATTATTTTAAACAACTATAATTATTACAAGTAGGAACACAGAAGTCAAAAGAGAAAGTTTAGAACATAAAGATATAATAGAATCAGTCAGACAAACAATCAAATAAAAAAAAAACTAATTACAAACTGGTTCTTTTGAAAAACTAGTAAGATTAATAAAAAGACTAAAGACTAAAAAGACTAAGCAAGATGATATGGAAAATGTAGGCAAAAGTTCTGTATTTGTTTCTGTGACAGAAGATAGTGGGGCTCTGTGCAGTGAGTGGGACAGGGCCCACCAGAAATGAAGAATTTACCCAAGGCAGGATTACAGAAATGGTACCTGGCTCTGACAATCTGTAGCTCACATTCCCAAGAACTACTTAATGGATAAATATTGAGTAGCTAAAGGACAATATGGCGAGAGATCTTAAGGTAAAGTACTTCTAAAGCTGCTTAAGGGTGGGCTTCAGCAATGACTTAAGGGTAGGGAACATAGTAACCAGCCTTAGCAACCTATCTGCTTAGCAGAGGGCAGTCCCTTACCCTGTTCATCTACAAAAGCCCCTAGACAATGAGTATCGTCCCCCTTTTGACTATCAGAGCCTTTCCTCTCCATCTTTCCCTTTCTGTATTTACCCCAACAAAGTGTTCTCTTCGCAACCTGCTTCTTGTCATCAATGACTTATTTGTCAAGCTTGTAAGACATGAACTTGTCACAAAAGCCCAGTGGAGTTGAGACCAGGCAGTACAACTCCTCATACGCCTATCTTTCTATCCCTTATCTATCCAAGCTAATACACACTTTAAACCTAATTTGGCCTAGGGCAAGAAAAGAAACGAAACGAAAAGAAAAGAAGAGAAAAGAAAGATCAATCTCAAAATCAGTGCAAACAGCTGACAAAAATAGAAGCAGTAAAATGCAGGATGAAAAATGGTCATATGAATCATTCCCCAAGTTTCATAGTGCTGTAGTCACTTTCAACTTGTTTCATATTACTAAAAACATTATTGTTAACTTGCCTTCCCTACTTCTACTTTCTTAGAATATATATATATATATATATATATATATATATATATATATATATAATATTTATACATATTATAATGTATTTCATATATTACATAAATATATGGTCTTACTCTACAGTCCAGACTGGTTCTAAACTCATCTTGTAACCGTAGAGTCATTGCAATCCTCTTTCAGCATACCAAGTACTGGGATTAGTGCTCACACCACCAGGCCCAGCTAGGTTTCTTGTTCACTCATTCAAGGCAATTCCACAATCAGTTTCTACAGGCTGTTGCAATCCATGAAATGATTTTGCATGTGGAAGTAACTTGGTCATATTTGATCTTTACCTGAATTTCCCTACCTTTGGTACATAGGACACATTACAATGGAAGAAGTCATACCGTGAAATCAGTTAGGATGCTTTTGAGAGGTGAAGCTGGTAATGAGTGTATGACTTAAATAAATAAATACAGTTCAAGAAGATAAATTTAAATTTAAATTTATGTTATTAAGCTACACATGTAAGTTTTCTAGTGAATTTTAAATGATATCTTTGTTACTTTTAAATATTAAATAATGTCTATATATGATTGGCATAGTCACTAATAACTTGTAGACCCGAAGGCGTCTCAAGTCTGTATGTTGCTTAAAATAGAATGGTTGTGACTATTGGCTTTAGAGTTAGATAAGCCTGGGGTCGAGTCCTAGACTTGTTATTAAATAGCCTCAGTAGACCTGGGGTAGGTTGAAATAAGACTCCAGAAAAGATTTATCTCTAAATACCTAATATCTCATACCTCTGGATATGATGTGATGTGAAAAATGTTAGGGCTTTGCAGATTTAAGCAAATTAAGATTAGACTGTTAGGGTGTCCCTAGTCCATTGAGGTGATCGTTCTATGGAGAGTGAGAAGAGTCAGGACCAACTTGTCAGAGAGAAGTATTCCACGTGATGACAGAACGCAAACTTGAAAGGATGTGTTGACAAGCTAAGGAGTGCCGAGAATCGCCAGCGACATTAGAAGCTAAGAGAAAAGCGTAAAATGGCTTGTCCCTAGAGCCTTCGGGAAGGCTGCGGGTCTGTAGACACTTTCATTCCAGACTTCTGGTCTCCAAAACTAGGAGGGAATCGCTGTATTGCTTTTAGCCCCACAGTTACAGTGTTACAGCAGTTCTAGGAGACTGATTCAGCGAAATAATTTTTAAATGTGCCCTTCTTTAGAAAAGGCACAGTAATTCTCATTGAAGATTTAATTCATCTATTGTCTGAGTTCCCCATCTGTGAAACAGGAGTGATAGTAATGTCCCAATTACAATGTTACAAGAATTAAACGAGAACTAACAGGTGTAAAGCACTTACCCTTGTACCCGAATCATAAGCAACAGCTCCTAACTATGTTACTTTAGATCTGATCATTCTTGTAATATGCTTAGTACCATGCTTAAAACATGACAAACATTGTTACATATGATACATTATTATAATTAAATAGTAAAGATATGTAAAATACTTACAAGGTACTTCAAACATGGCAAGCGTTTAATAAATCTGTTTCATTATAATTAGCTTTGAAAATAAAGTAATTAATCAAACCTTTAAGTTATGATCTAGTTTCCTAATGAAGCAGCAAAATTAGTCTTTAAAATGCTGAAATAATTTGCTTCAAATTGAGGAGTTTCTGCTTTGATGAACTCTGAAGTCTGTGAGAATTCTCTTGGTCTATGATTTTAAATTTTAAAAAGGGTAATTTCATTTATTCTTAATGTAGCAGAGATCAGAATGACTTGACTATAAGCCACATAACATGCTTATCTAAAATATTTATAAACTTCCCAGGTGCCAGGAATTGTGCTTCAAGGAAGGATAGAATAAAAAAACGCATGATCCTGTTTGTCACCTGTCTCATAGTCCATCAGAGAGAGAACACTGTAGGTGAACAGAAAAGCAGTGTCCTGAAGGGAAGAGGATGGGTACAGAGGGAACAGGGCAAATTTAAAATGGGCAATAGAAGTATATTATTTGAAAAATATAAATTAAGACTATATAAAACAGATTCATTTTTCTAATTTAAATAACTACAGTAAGTGCAAAAAGATTGCACTGGTTATAGGACATAAACATTAAAGAATTTATGGGAACAAAAAGATTATAATGTACTGCAATTAACTTGGAACTTGCTTAGGAAAATATTATGTATATGTATATGTGAAACCAATGTATAAGTGTGTATATACATGTAGACATATATATAAACAAATGGGGTCAGAGAAATGTGGGCAAAATAACCAATCCAGGGAACTTGGATATGGCTATATAACATCTGTGTGTACTATTTTTGCAATTCTTCTAGAAATTCTAAAATTAGGTCAAAGTAAAAAGTAAGAAACAAAGAATATGTCAAAAAAGAAAAAAATAGAAATTTAGTATAAAGTAGGACTGTTCTGATTAATCACTTAGAGTATTAAGTTACTTTTGATGACTGGCGTGCAGCATAATTTTAATAGAATCTAGATTTCCTAATTTGGGAATAAGTGGAAAACCTGACTGCAGTTACTCACTCCGCAGATAATTGTAGTCAAACACATTTAGCATGGACAGGGATGAACATGCCTTCACATTTTTCTTTGTGTCAAAGAATATAAAGGTAGGCAGGTAAATAGATAGACAGACATAGAGAGAAAACAACAGCAATTCACAATTTTTTTTTGTCTTAATTTCTTTCACCCATACAAAATCACCTGATTTATTACCTCTCTAGCTGTCTGGAAAAATAAACAAGGAAATATGTGCAATTAAATATTATTATAACAATTTTAGGAACTTCGGGGGCTAGAGGAATAGCACAGCAGTTACAGCACTTTCCTACCAAGCTTAATCCCTGCATTTGATTTCTCAGCACCCCATAAACTAGGTGTGGTGGTTCATGTCTGTAATTCCAGTCTTTGGGAGGCTGAGGCAGGTGGATTTCAGTGAGTTCCAAGCTCATCACGGGGCTCCATAGTGAGTTCAGGATCTGGCTGGACAACAGAAAAAAAAAAAAAAAAAAAAGGAAGACATCTTCTGCAAGGAAGAACACTGATGTGCATTGTTTTGGTTCCTGCAAGCAAGGCCGCTGAAAGACTTTTGTAAATTTGTTTGTCGGGAAGACATTTTTCTTCTAGTCTAAGAAAGAAGTGGACCACAAAATGCTTTGTGTTACTGATTTCCCAAAGGAATTGTTTTGCTGTGTATAATAAATTTTAAGTTGGAGATTTGCCAGGTTTTTCTAAGTCTTGATGTTACAAATGAATCTCTTGATAAATACCATGAATTATCCTCTGAAAATATCAGTCTCCAAAAGCCAGATTGTAATAGTTTTACGTCAACAGATCCCTGTGCCATGTTGAAAAAAAGGTATAATCAGAGTTAACATCAAAACATTTCAAATACACTCTTAAGACTTCGTATATATGCAGAATAAATTTTTTGATCACTTCCCTATACCTATGTTTTGATTTATTAAGTACTTTTAAGCCAAGAAATCTGAAGTGTTATAGTCATGAAGGCTTATTAAAAATTAAGGGCACGTTTTCTTAATTGATGCCATCAAAAAGTGAGCTGTTGTGCAGGAGGGTATTTAATTGATAGTGACCGTATTGGGCAAGTCACAATCTTCTTCTGAAGAAATAGTGAGAAACTTCCATCCAAGTAATTAATACTCTTATCTCAAATGACTCGTTTGATAGTAAGTGTGAGAACTGGAAGGAGCTCTAAAAGAATTTTAACATTTATCATTTGTGTTTTCTTATCCTCAAATATTGTGTTTAAAACCAGCACCACTTGTCTGCCCAGTCTACCAACAGTTGGCAACACACGCCACACTCACGGAGTATGGGCGATCTCTGCCCTTCAGGCTATCTGCTGGAACCTTTGTGTTGTTGTGGGTCAGTATCAGGTCAGACAGTCTTGCATGACTTCACTTAGGCTGTCTGGGGCCATTGGCTACGGTGTGTCAATTCTATTTATGGGAAATCTTCACTAAGCTATTTTGGGCTGTCAATTTTTATACAATATCTCATTTTTAAGAAGACCAGAACAAAACCTAGACATGCTCTTCAGCTCTGGGTGTGAAATCTGCATCATCTCACATTTCTGCTATATTGGTCAAAACAAGACATCTTAAGATGGCAGGACATCAACTCCACTTTTCCATGGGAGGAATTACAAAATCATACTGACACAAAGCATACAATGGAGACAACAAGAATTGCGGCTGCCATGTTTGGACACAGTCTATCACTTTTGCACAAAAGAACTGGAATTGTTTTATTTCCTTAAGGAACAACTTCAAAATGAGATATTTGTGAGATATTTAACAACATTATCCCGCTTTACATTGTGATTTTTTTCCTAATAATTTAATTTAAAGTTATTTAAAATAATTCACCACTTGTTTAGTATGCCTGATACTTCAGAATATAGTGATTCACTATCGTCTCTGAGGAACGTACACTCTCTTCCTGCAAAGAGTGAGTGCTGTACAACTATTATGAAAAGCAATGTAGAGATGACTCAAAAAATGGTAATAGGTACTCCGTTTGACTCGGTACTTAATCTGTGTATAGATCCAAAATACTTAAAAGTATCATATAACAGAGATACATGCATACTTATATTTATAGCAGCAGAAATATCCATCAATAGACCAATTGACAAAAAATGTGGTGTGTATGTATACACAACGGGGTACTATTTGGCCGTAAGTAGAGATGGATATGAATACTTTGTAGGTAAATGGATACAACCTGTGACCATCATGCTTACTGAAGTGAATCAGACTCAGAATATAAACTATCACATAGTTCTTCTAACAAGAGAAAGTCAGAGTATAAGTAAGTAATAGAGTCAAACGGGTGAGGTGTTGGAAGGCAAAGGGGACAGGAAGGGGTAGTGGGAGGGCTAGAAAGGGGGAGGGGAAAGGAATGGGAAGTTGGTGCGACATAAATTTAAAAGAGTGAATTCTGTTGCACATGGTAGTGCATACTTTTTTTGTTTGGCATTGGTTACAAAAATCCTAGAGCCATACTTTTCCTGTACTGATATTTAAATTCCTGTATCTCCTTAATTTATCTAATGTTGCATATTCTCTGGCTACTTTTCAGCCTGGATGTTTTAAGTGTATCCCATTACAGTGATGATGTTTTATAAAATCAGTCACAGTGTAAAAAAAAAAGTTCCTTTGAGTGCTGTTTTGGACAAGTGTGCTGAAACCTGAGTGGAGGGTTCCTCAAGAGTAGAGATGCTGAGTGACCTTTCTTTGTTTTTCTTTCTCTCTTTACTTCTTTCTTTCTTTCTTTCTTTCTTTCTTTCTTTCTTTCTTGGATGAAGTCAGCAGTATGTGCCAGATACAATACAAAAATGGAATAATCAGAGGATCAAGAATAATTCAATTTTAGGTATAGCAACTTCATTAAAAGAACATTTCAAAATGGAGATATTAAAAGATAAAACTTGGGGCTGATAGAATGAAGCAACTCCCCCAAGTTCAGACACTGGGTAGCTTTTCTTCAAGACATCAGGTTTGGAGAGCTGTGCTTCAGTGCCCACCGTGTCACAGGCGTAGGAACCCAGCACATTGCACTGGAGGACAGCTTCAAAGCTTAGGGCACAGACACTTGCTTCAAGGAAGTAAGAGGCATTCAGAAATGGATTCCTACTTTTTTCATCATCCTTTTTCTAGTCTGCTATGAACTTCAAAGCTCCTGGGCTTACCCATTGGAGTACTTACGTGATTTAGGGCATCAGCTAGGTTAGTCTGATAGTGATTTACACTGAAGTATACTAAACAGTGATTTAATCCTCAGAAACGTAGGAGAGCTTCATTCCATGGGATAGTTTCCCTCCATCTCTCTGCTATTCCTACTTTTTGTTCAGAGTCAGCTCTCCATAACTAAGACAAGCCTAGGGAGGGGAAAACAGAGCTCAAGCATCTGCCTTTTAAAGCATGGCCCGAGGCTACACATAGCACTAAGTGTACAAGCTGTTTGTCAGGACTCTTGCCACACCTAAGGCCCAGGGGAGGAGCAAATGTAGTCCCTGTAGGGGGAAGGGGCCAAGACCCACCTCAAGCAAAATGGGCAGATCTTGTTACTTAAAATAAACACAGGCAACACCAACAACAGCACAAAGCAATGAGGAAAGTGGATTCTGGGGGACAATTAATTATCTGAATTTGATCATTCAAATTACATTATAAACAGAAGAATTAGTGACATTCAGAATAAATGTTTGTCATTAGATATGAAAAGCCTGTTAACACAATTGGACTATTAGAGATAGCTTTAGCAAGTAAGTATGGCTACACAAAAAGATTTATTCTGTTTCAATTATGTGAGAAAAAATCCTAATCTGTAGCCTAACTATAGACAATGGGTTTAAGCAAATGCGTTACAATGTATCTGTAAAGGTTTGAATCTGGATTGCTTCACAAAAACCTCCTATACCTATGGATACTGTGTACTGTTGAGATATATGGCTTGTCTGAAAGGGACAGGTGCTTGGGAATTGGCCTTGGTGCTGGTTCTGCCCTTGCTCATGGACTTCAGTCTTTTGCCCTGTGTGTGACGATCTATGGCTCTGAGTCTGGCTCTGGCCCTGGTCCTGGCCCCAGACCCACGTGGGATTCTATCATTTCTCAGCTACCTCCAGGTGAATAGACTGTGACCTTCTGAAACTGTGAGCTAAAATAACTTTTCCTCCCCCAATTTGCATGCTAAGTATTGAGTCACAGCAATGATAACTAAGACAATATCAAAAAATTGAAAAACAGTAATACAAAGTAGTGGAATAGTTATGTTGTTTAGAATATTAGGTGAGTTTCTTCTACAGACGAGTCAACGTGGGAGATATGGAAAGAATTTTATAATGTACTATTGAATGGACAAAACTTATGTATAAAATATAATTTATTTTATATAACATTGCAATCCTCATATTACATATGTTATCACTGGTATTGTACAAAGTTTAATCTCATCAATATCAAACATTGACTAGTTATATCCTAGATGATCACATATATTATTCTTTGCAACATAAAATTTTTATAATAAGAGATAAAGTGCTTTTTAAAAGACTTTGTCATCTTTCAATGATAAAATACAGCAAAAAATATTGCAAAACAGAATTCTTGTATCCCATCACTATCACATTTTATTATTCCATCTGTTATCTCGCCTTTATTTTAATTTAGTGCAACATTGACAAGTGAAGAGTCACAGTATTCTGTATTTTCTTGAGTGTTTTTGATTGGACTCTACTGCACTTGAAGAAGGAATAAGTCTGGCTGGCTCAATCTCCTCAACAGAAACAGATACCAGAACGTGATTTTATCAACTTGGAAATACAGAATTCTGCCAAATTGACACAGGGCTGCTACTCCATTTTAAGGATGTCTTAATTCAGTTAACAGAGGTTTTCATTCATGAACTTGCTTCATTTATTTAAAACAACCAAGATTTGAAGTACAGTGTCTTGAAAAAAGGCAACAGTACTTCAACCACCCAAATTAATATGAAATAAAAATATTCCTGAACAAGAATTGTATAAAGGAACAGACTGAGACAGTGGTTGGGAATTAATGAAAACCTGCTTACTGAAAAGTATGGGCCAGAATCAGGGTAGCAACGTTTCTGTTGGGATTATGTAGTATACACAGTAACAAACTCCACAACAATCATTTATTTGGTCTTCATATTTTACCCAAAAACTAGAAGCATAAACTCATAAAGGATTTGCTTTACCAACTGCTTAATTATGGTAATTTCATCATGTTAACAAAATGAATTATACTTTTTATTCGTGTACTCACCAAGGCCTAACTAGTAAGTATTCTGTCAATATTTCCACTTTGGCCTATGCTTCAGAGTGCTGTTGACTTGACCAAAAATCTGCTTATTTGGCCCAAAATTAGTTTTCTGTTTAAGACAAATATTTTGCTTTCAACTAAACCTTTTCTAAAAAAATTTTTTTTGGAAAGGTTTGCTCCTTGTCTATGGTTACCAATAGTTTTACTTTTAATTCCTGAATATTCTTGGAAGCTCCAATTATTATTTTTTAGTTTTCTATAAATCTGTAATGATTGAGAGTTAATTTTAAATTGTATCCAGTGGCCAAGTAAGACATGTGGAGTAGATTTGCTTTTGTGTTCTTCCTGAGGTTGTAATAATAAATGAAACTCACACTTGAGGCTCTCTTCCTTAGAATAAATCATGGCTGTAGATTTTAAATAAAATTTCACCACAAGAAATCTTGCTTGAGTTCATCTTTTATGCCAGAGACAGCCAGGTAGCTGCCACCAGATTCCCCCCTCTACCTGGGAGCTCCCGGGACCGGGCATATGGAGGCCCCACCTCTACTATGCCCAGAGACAGCCAGATAACATTTTACACAGAAAGAGCCTAATTTAAGAATCTCAGGAAAAGACACAGAGCCCATCAACAATACTGGAGCCTCAACTCACTGTAACAGAACCATGAGGAATCTGGTAATAAATATCCTACAGAAAGATCCAACACCACAGAAAACAGTACTAGAGATCTTGAACTAGCAGAACCCACGATGAAAAAGGCAAAAAGGATGATAATTTCTGGGCCCAGAAATACTTAGAATTGAAAGAAGAAATGAAAAGAGAAATGCAAGAGCTATACCAGGACATAGCTATATTATCAGCAAACATTGACAAGAAGTTAGAGGAAAATAAAGAAGATATAAATCTGAAGATAATGAAGCAATATAAGAAATTAGAGAAGAATACAGCAGATATAGAAATATTGAATATACAGAGATATAAAAATTTTGAAAGCACATATTCAGGATGTAAAAAACAAACAGGAAAAAATAAGTAACCAGTTTGAACATTTTGAAAATGGAATATCAGACCTTGAAGTTAAATGATTCAGCTGGAATGTACAGGCTATAAAGAGCTCAGAACAAGAAAGGAAGAAAGACAATGGCTACAAGAGCAGATGGATGACTCCAAAAGAAAAACATTTCAGAATTATGGGAGTGCAGGAGAAAACTGAGGTAAAAACAAAAAGCTTAAAGGTTATGTTCAATGAAATTATGGGAAAATATTTCCCAAGTCTAAGAAAAGAAATGAGAATTGAACTGCTAAAAGCATGTAGAACACCAAGCAGCTTTGATCAGAAGAGATACTCATCATGACACAACATAATTAAAATACTAAAGATTCAAAAACACAAAGAAAGAACATTAAAAGCTGTAAGAGAAAAACAGAGGGTGACTTACAATAGGCCCATCAGGATAACTTCAGATTTCTCAACCCAGACCCTAAAAGCCAGGAGATCATGGAGTGACATCATCCAAGCACTAAGAGAACATAAATGCCCACCCAGGTTGCTATGTACAGCAATATTATTCTTTAAATTATTAGAGGGAGAAATTAAAACTTTCCATGATATAGAAAGCTTAAAGAAATTTGCAGCCACTAAGCCAGTACTTCAGAGAATACTTAGAGGAAATTTAGAAAGCAAAAGAGAGGCCAATAACACCAAATACCCCAGAGAAAAAATAGATAAAAAATATCGGAGAATGAGATGGGAAGAAAGTCAGTCTAGTAAATAATGCTGAAAAACCATAACTATAACAGGACATACCAAACATACCTTGGTAATTACTATGAACATGAATGGTCTCAAATTACCTACTGAAAGACGTAGACTAGCTGACTGGATTAAAAAAACAGAAACCCACAGTTTGCCGCTTATGAGAGACACACTTCACCCACAAGGAAACTCATAGACTGAAAAAAAAAAAAATAGAATTCAATATTTTATGCAACAGGGCCCAGGAAACAAGCAGCAGTAGCTATATTAGTCTCTGATTCATCAGATTTCAAAACAAAACAGATTAAAAGAGACAAAGATGGTCACTATATACTGGTTGAGGGAACAATAGAACAGGAAGAACTCACAATTATCAATACATATGCTCCCAACTCTGGAGAAACCAATTATGTAAATCAAAGATTATTAGGCTATTCTCACAGGGGTGAGTTGGTATCTTAGCGTTCTTTTGATTTGCATTTCTCTTATGGCTAGAGATGTTGAACATCTTTTCATGTATCTATTGACCTTAGGGGAGGAAGGAGGGAGGGGAAGGGAGGGGGAGGGACAAAAGGAGAGTGGGAAAGCCCTTGTCACCTTGACAAGATACGTACGTGCATAAAAGGCTCAACTCCATTTTAAACCTTAAATTTTGCACGTGTACACATCAATAAAATTGGGGGAAAAGATTATTAGACCTGAAAGGACATATAGGCCCCAATACAATTATAGTAGGGACTTTAATACTCCACTATCACAGATAGATAGATTAACCGGACAGAAAATCCACAAAAATATACAACAGTTAAATGACACCATAGAAAACTTGGACCTAACAGTTGTTTACAGAATTTTCCACCCAACACCAACAGAATGCACCTTCTTCTCAGTAGCGCATGAAACATTTTCTAAAATATACCATATTCTAGGTCATAAGTCATGCTTAAATAAGAACAAAGGAATGAAATGATTTCTTCAATGCTTTCAGATCCTAATGGAATAAAACTGGATCACAACAGCAAAAGAAACAGAAGAAAATACACAAATACATGGAGACTAAACAACTTACTACTGGCCAAACAATGGATAACTGAAGAAATCAAAAACTTCATAGATTTAAATGATGAAGGGTGTGCATCATATCAGAATTTATGGGACACAATGAAATAAAATTCACAGCCATAAATGCACGCATCAAAAGAACAGAACAGTCACAAATAAGGACATTAGCTATGCACCATAAGGCCTTAGAGAAACAAGAACAATCTACACCAAAAAGCAGTAGAAGAAAAGCAATTATAAAGATTAGAGCCGAAATTAATAAAGTTGAAATTAAAAATACAATAAAAAAGATTAGTAAGTCCTAGAGCTGATTCTTCAGAAGAATAAACAAAATTAACAAACTTCTAGTAAACTCACCATAAGAAGGAAAGAAAATGCACAGATTAACACGCTTTGAAATTAAAAGGAGGAAATTACAACAGACTCTGCAGAAATCCAAAATATTATGAGAAATTATTTTGGACACCTATATTCTAACAAGTTAGAGAATTGAGAAGAAATGAATGACCTTCTAGACACATATCAAATACTAAAATTAAATGAAGACATTAAAATCTTGAACAACTCCATTACACACACAAAAATTGAAGTAGTAATAAAAGGTCTACTTACAAGCAAAAGTCCAGGACCAAATGGATTCACAGTAGAATTTTTTCAGTATTTCAGGAATGAACTAACTCCAATTCTTCCCAAACTGCTGCAAGAAGTTGGAAGAGAAGGAATACTACCAGGCTCATTTCTGGAGGCTAGCATCATGTTAGTCCCAAAACACAGACAAACACTTAACCAGGAAGGAAAATTATAGACCAATATACTTAATAAAAATAAATGCAAAACATGCTTAATAAGACTCTGGCAAGTAGAGTCCAATCACAGATGTCATACACCATGCACAAGTGGGCTTCTTTCCTGGGATGCAAAGCTGGTTCAATCAGTGTAATACACCACACCAACAAAAGCAAAAACAAAAACCACATGATCATCTCAGTTGATGCAGAAAAAACCTCTGATAAAATTCAGTATTTTTTCATGATAAAAAAACTGAGAAAAGTTAATATAGAATGACCTTATCTCAAACTCATGGAAGCCATATATACCAAACCTACTACAAATACTGTAGTAAATGGAGAAAAATTGAAAATGTTTCTTCTCAAATCAGGAACATGACAAGGCTGTTCACTGTCACCACTCATATTCGACATAGTCCTTGTAACAATTGCCATAGCAACCAGGCAAGAAAATTAAAGAAAGAAGGAAGTCTAACTATCCATATTTGCAGAAGATATAATTATCTACATAAAAGACTCCCAAAACTCCACTATGAAACTCTTGAAAATAATAAATAAATTCAGCCGAATCTCAGGCTACAAAATCAATACTAAAACATCGATAGTTTTTCTCTACACCAACAATGAACTTATTGAGTAAGAGCTCAGAAGTATAATTCCATTCTAACTAGCCCAGCAAAAAATTAAACACCAGGAATATACCTAGCCAAAGAAGTGAAGAACCTGTATAAACAAAATTACACTGAAGAAAGAAGCTGTAGATAACATCAGAAAATAGAAAGAGATCCCCTTGGATAGATAGAATCAATACAGTTAAAATGAGTATACTGCCAAAACTGAACAACTTTTTTTCTGAGAACTTGAAATAGTCATTCTTAAATTTATATGGAACCAAAGGAGACATAGAACATCCAAAGCGATCTTGAGTAACAAGACTAAAGCAAGAGGCATTACGACACCAGACATCAAGTTATACTATAAAGCCAAAGTTGTAAAAATAATAGGATACTGGCACAAAAACAGACAGACCAGTAGAACAGAATTGAGGATGCAGAGACAATTCAAATATGCTCAGCTACATAATCTTTGATAAAAGAGCCAAAAGCATACACTACAAAAAGAATAACCTCTTCAACAAATGGTGTTAGGAAAATTGGACATCCACATGCAGAAGAATGAATATAAACACACACCTGTCGCCATGCAACAAAATTAAATCAAAGTGGATCAAAGACCTAGACATTAAAACTGAAATACCGAATCTTCTGGAAGACAAATTAGGCGAAAGTCTAAAAGAGATAGGTGTAGGCAAAGACTTAATAAGATACCAAAAGCAAAAGAAATAACCCCGTTGTTAACAAATGGGATTATGTCAAATTAAAAAGTTTCTGCACAATAAACGAAATTATCGACAGTGTAAAAAAGAGAGCTGACAGACTGGGAAAAAATATTAACCAATACCTCAGATATGAGGCTCATAACCAGAATATACAGGGAACTGAAAAAAGGAAACCCCTCAAATTCTAAGACCCTATTGACAAGTGTACAAAAGAAATGAATAGGCAGTTCTCAGGTGAAGAAGTTCAAATGGTCAATAAATACATGAAAATATGTTTAACATCCTTAGCCATAAGAGAAATGCAAATCAAAACATCACTAAGATGCCATCTAACTCCATTGAGATTAGTGTATATCAAGAACACAAACAACAATCAGTGTTGGTGAGGTTGTCGGGAGAAAGGAACCCTCCTGTGCAGCTGGTGGGAATGTAAACTGGTACAACCGCTATGGAAAGCAGTATGGAAGTCTCTCAAAAGGCTAGAAATAAATATCACCTTAGACCCAGCGATATCTCTTCTGGGGTTCTCCCAAAAGAGTTAAAAACAACATAATCAGAGATACATGTATACCCATGTTCATAGCAGCACAACTAACAATAGCTAAAATGTAGAAGCCACCTAACTACCCATCAACAGACCAACTGATACATAAATTGTGGCATTTGTACACGATAGAATACTATTCATCTATGAAGTCAGATAGGTAGGAGGCTTTTGTAGCCCATCATGCTTAGTGAAGTGCGTCAGAAGCAGATGGTGAAATGTTGAATGGTATCTCTGATATGAGAAAATCAAATCAGAATTATTTCATAGAACTTAATGTGGGGAATAATGGGAACTGGAGGGAAGTGAAGGGTCAAAAAGAGAGAAGGGAAAAATTTGTAACTTTATCACAATATGCAGTATGTATGTGCACAAAATATTCAAGATCAATGTAAAGTTTACATTTTGCACCTGTATGGCTCATTAATATGGGGGAGAAAAGAAATCCTGCTTGCCTTTCTATGCTATATCGTAACAGGTGCTACTTTCCTTTGCTGAGTTAACTTAAGATCTCCATTGTACATCTTTATGCATTCATCAATTGAAAAAGACTCAAAGAATCAAGAATTGGTAACCTGGAAGTATCTGTTTCTACATAAATAGTATGGGCTGTGGGTGAATAGAGGTATTGAGAGATAATAATGATATTAATAGGAAATGGATGTTTCTATTAATCCTGAAAATGCATCTTGAAAATAAAATGTTCGTAGGACGGATTCTGGTGATTACAGTTTTAATTTACTATGACAAAACTACAAAACTTGTTAGAAGTGAAACCATTGTCTAACTCACTCCTACTACACAAAACAGTATATTTAAACAAAAAAATTCAAATCACTTGGAGTCTGTCTATGTTTTCTTTCTTTGAGATATATTGTCAATGCACTGTTAATATACTGTTTTTCTGATTTTAAGCTATATTTTAAGTTCAAATTCTTTCTCATTTCATAACTGTGATTTGTCTGCTGTAAAATTTTTCTATGAAGATATTTAAATATGAATATATATCCTATGAAAATACAAGCCAGAAATAAAAGAATATTTTAATATTAAAAAAGCCTAAGACAACAAATTATTTTGTTGGAACATAAAAGAAAATTTTTGTGATGATGTCAACAGATGAAGGAATAGCTTTAAAATGATATTAATTCTTGAGTTAAAAATACAACAAATTTGGCATAGAAGGGAATAATTGAATAGTTATGAAAATATGTAAGGTTGTATAAAAATTTGAATGTATTTAAAGTCATTTAACTGTGTATTTAAATGTCAATTTCATATATATTTTAACTCATTTAAGAACACCTTTTAAAGTCAATAGACAGGACATGAATATTTATATAATATCAATCATATACTCAAAATTGTATATTGAGCTATATTGAGCAGCTGAAAATTTCAATATTAATACTATCATGTTTTAATCACTCTAATGTTATTATAATTAGGTTTTACTGGTCACTTTGAAATACTGAACACAATACAAAAATTTTCATATCATTTTATTTAATTTTCATAACAGCTCCATGAGATAAAAATCACCAGTTACATTTTGTAAATGAGAAGAGTGAAAATCAGGAAGTTAAAATTGTCTACCTAATGCCCTGTAGCCACTAGGTAATGAAAGACATCAACCAACCCTGGTTCATCTGACCTGAAACTGAGGTTCATGGGATTTTTGCTGTGGTGACTCTTACAGTTACATTCATTAAATCTCATTAGCCTGAATTCAAAGAAAAGATTTTTAAATAACCAAAACAATCCTGATCTTCCAAAGTATGCATCTATATCCTCATCACTAGAATCTAAAAATGTTACCTTATTAAAGAAAAGAAAAATCTTTGAGCACACCATTCAGTTAATGATTTTGAAAGATTGCCTTGGATTGTGCAGTGGGACCTAACAGGTGCTAGCAGCTTTAGAGGGAACACAAAGGGAAATGAGCTGATAATCACAGGCCTATAGTCCAACCACTTTGGGAACCTAAAGCAGGAAAACTGCAAGTTCAAGTCCAGCCAGGGAAATTTAGCAACTTAGTGAGAAATTACCTCAAATAACAACAACAACAACAACAACAAAAAAGACCTCAAAATAAAAAGGGATTTGAGGCATATCTCAAAATTAAGGCTCTATTTTCAATATCCAATGCTACCAAAGAAAAGGAAGAGGAAGAAGAAAAAGAAAGAAAGAGAGAGAGAGAGAGAGAAAGAAAGAAAGAAAGAAAGAAAGAAAGAAAGAAAAAAGAGGAATAAGAAACACCCACATCGGGGACATTTGATATAAACAAGAGAAAGTGATGTGACCAAAGATGCAGGGAGTGGAATAATGGTGCCAAAAGCAAGGAATGTCTCCGGCCACCAAATACTAGAAAAACAACATAATGTCCTTGTGGAGTATATGAGGAAATGTGGTCCTTTCATAGCTTCATTTGAATTCTTATTTTCAGATTGAGATAATACTTTTTGTTATACCCAAATCACAACTATCTCATGGAACTTAAAATGAAAAACAAAGTGAACCAGGGGGGCAAGGTGGGGAGGGAGGGAGGTGTGGGTTGGGGGAGGAACAAAAGGAGAGTGGGAAAGTCCTTGTCACCTTGACAAGATACGTATGTGCACAAAATGCTCAACTTCATTGTAGACCTTAAATTTTGTGCTTATACATATCAATAAAATGGGGGGGGGGGGGAAGAAGAGAAAAAGAAAAAAATGGATGAGCAACACCAAGTTTAATGATGAAATTATAGGCAAATCCATTAAGGACAGGAAAAAAAAGAGAACACCATTGCCACTGCATCTGTTTAACTCAGGTGCTGAGGAGCCTAATCAATCTGAGAAGGCTACAAAAATCAAGAAATAAAACTCCAAACTGTCCTTATGTGGAACAATGTGGAAGAGATGTCACAGAACCACCATCCATCATTTTTCTAGTGGGTCAGGATCTATACTGCAGTTATGCAGATTTGTCTTTTGCAACAGAATACCTAGAAATCCTCTGGAGAAGAACCCACTTTGCCCTGCCGTGCACTTTGCTCCATTTCCTATGTGTGTGACAGCTGTACATTTTCTTACTGTTAACTCTGATTTCCAGGAAGACTACGAAACTCTGTCAAGAGATGATCTATTCTAAACATCACTGGAATTGGCTTTTTTCTATTAAATTAATATGTTTTTCTGGTGTGTTAGAAACTATTGACTTAATTTACTATATCATTGCAGTAAATATAAAAATTTTAAATCGATGCTGCAATTCTAAGGATAATTTATATTTTAATATGATATGGATTCATATCTAAAAGGAATATTTTTATTTTTAATTTTCAAAATTTATATTGACTTATTTATTTTTGAGACAAATTCTCACTCTGTAGTCCACACTGGTTCTAACTCACAATGTAGCCCAAGCTGGCCTCAAGCTCATAGCAATCCTCCTGCCTCCGCCTCTTAGGTGCTGGGAAAGTAAGTGTGCACAACCATGTCCAGCTAATCTTTATGTGGTACTGAGGAATCGAACCCAGGGACTTGTGTATGCTGGGAAAGTGCTTTCACCACTGATCTATGCCCCATCTCTTCTCAATCAAATTATTGCACTTCACATCTCTTCAGCAGACAGAATAGCCACAGGAAGCAAAGATGGAAACAAGCAACAACAAACGTAGGTGCCTCAGTTACTTTTCCATTGCTGTGACTCAATACCCGACATCCACAAATTTAGGGGAGGAAAGGTTTATTTTAGCTCACAGTTTCAGAAGGTCACAGTCCATTCAGGGGCGGCTGGAAAATGGCAGAGGCAGAGGTGGACACAGCTGCTCACAGCATCACAATCAGAAAGCCAAGTCAAGGCAAGTTGAGTCTGGTCCTCCAAGGAAGGCAGGAAGCAGCTTATGTATCCTTCCATGTCTCAGCCCAGGGATCTGCCCCTCCCGGATCCAGGTGTGGAAGGTGTGATAAAACCCCTATACATGCCTATAATCCAATTTACATGCCTGTAATCTAATTTACTTGCCTGTAATTCACCCCTCCAGACTAGGCCCCAATCTCCCAACAGCATATGTTTCCATAGACAATGTATAACATTCAAATACATAAGGTTTTGGGGGACATTCCAGATCCAAACTACAATAGTAGGTTTTCAATTTGGCAAAAAACAAAGTAAGGAGCAGACATTGAGTTAAAGATAAAACTTAAAAACTGAATGCTGAGATCTTGAAGACCAATGTGCTCAACCTTTGACCCATTGCACTGAAAGAACCAACATCTATTTTGTGTATATAACATTTTGATATTGTGGTTACTTCTCGTAGGTTCACATGATTCTGTGGTATGGAAATTAGCAGAAACTAGTTCTATTTTGCAGGCTTGCTCTGTGGTGTGGTGTGGGCAACTCATTTCACTTTCTTGTTCATCAATTTCTCTCTCTAAAAAATGATTGTCCTGAATTCGATGCTTTTCCAAGTCATTCCCATTTCTGAAAAGTCATGTTTGAACCCAAAGTGAGGTATCTCTATTAGAAAAAAAATGTTAATCATAATACTGTTTTACAGGAAAAGAAACAATGAGATTAAATAACTTGAAAAATGCATGCAGTTATACAACTATGAAGACAGGATTGAGACCGTGGTCATTTTGAGCTCAGAACTTGGAATTTTCAAAACTATTAAATTCAGTAGGATTCACCCTTAACTGTCCATATTTAGCAAGTATATTCATTCAATTATTCAGTTGTTCTGATGTGTGTCATCCAGGTTTGTATCAAATCCCTCAAAGGAATAATCAAAACAGAGCCGCTGTGACCATCTCACAGTATTCATACATCGTTGGTGAGATATACATCCCAGCCTAAAAGCCTGCTTCCTTTTCTTCCAGCTGTTGTTTCTGTAAAGACATTTATATATCATCTGACATACTATACAATATTTTAATTTTTTATACTTATTGTTGATTCTTTATTTCTTCCACTAATGTATATTTTATTGGACAAAGTCACTTGTTTGTTTTGTTTACTGAATTCCTGTTACTGAAGAGAATGCCTCTTAACATGAAAGACGCTCAATATATATTTATTGTAGAAAAAATAATTACAGTGGATGCTTATATTGATTTATTTGCATACATGGATGAATCTGAATATTACATTTGCTTACTGTATCACAATTCTTAAGCAGAGCTTTCCAATTAGTTTTGACCAATCTAGTCTCATTTACAAGTTTTGGGTCAAGTTTTGAAAGTTTAGAAAAAGTTTTGGGACATAGATTTTTATTTATTAGAGCAATCAAAATATTTTGGGTTGATCACACAGAATGCCTTTATCTATGTATGTATGCATGTGTTTGTTTGTTTATTTATTTAGTTATTGAGACTGGATCTTGCTCTGTATCCCAGGCTGGTCCTGAACTCACTATGTAGCCCAAGCTGGCATTGGACTCATGGCGATCCTCCTGCTTCAGTCTCCTCAGTGCTGGGATTAGAGGCATACGCCACCCCTCTGGCATTATGTGGTGCTAGGGAATTGAACTCGGGGCCTTGTGCTTGCAAGGCAAGTGCTTTGAGTGCTGTGCCATTTCTCCAGCTCCACAGAGTATGCATTTTAAAGTAGAGTATTTACCCAGGCATAAATATTATCTTTTCTGTGCACTTATTCGATAAAGTGCACTTGGACCCCACAATTCCAAAAGTTAAGTCCGTGGAATTACATGTCTATAAATGTTCCTTTTAGATGATTTAGGATAACCATGTAATAAATATTCAACACATTTTTGTTGATTGAGTCCAAATTGGAGTCAAATTACTTCAAATTATCTGCCTGCCTGGGGACTTACATCCAGGATTTAATACTACAAGTCATTCAGTTTTTCTCCTTAGTTACACCATCGTCTACAATTCCTATCATGTAATTAAGTACACTTCGAGGCAAAACAAAAGTACTTTTTGTTTTCAGGGCATAACAATGTTGCTTGCTGATGCTCAGAACATAAAGCCTATTAAAACTGCCCCAGTTTTAAGCTTGGGAACCAATGATAGTCATCAAAAAATGCCCATGGAGGATGAAGACACCGTCTTTGCACACTGATTCTTTTTTCTAGAGAAAAAATCTACAATTTTGGTTAATGCTGAATTTTCTATAGAAGAATTTCTTATTAACATAGAAAAACACGCACAGATAACTGAAGAATTGTGTTGCTAAGTATCTAAGGCTGGAGAAGCATTTGTCACATACGTCTCGAGTTTGTAATCACTTGGCATGTTTCATAAACCTTCACCAATGCATTGGATAAATAATAGGCCATCCTGGGCAGCCTAAACTCTACAACACATTTTAGCACCAGGGGATAAGAAATTTAATAAGAAAATCAGGCAACTATTTCTTTTAAATAGTCCCAATAAGAATATCACCTCCAAATTACACAGAGTTATTAAAACAAAAATATAGAAGGATGCCTACAGGTTCTACCTCTACTGTTACTTTCTGTGCCATCTTAAAGGAAGTCAGATTTTAAGCTATCATGTGCACACTGTTTAAATACAACTTTAACATTTTAGGATCCCTTCATTCCTGTTTTTTTTTTCTAAGAGCCTTAATAGAATTGCCTATATATCCTGTATACATCTTCTCTCTCAGAAAGAAATTCCTTCATGATTTTTTTAGTATCACCAAATTTCTTTCCACTTCCTTAATGTTGAAGAAAGAAAATAAATGAATATACAATGTTCGATCTGAAATTAGGACCAGCATGCACAATTCAAGGCATAAACAAATACATTGGGCATAGAGAAACCGTCAATATGAATTTTTCCCTCCAGCTCACCAATAAAAAGTCAATTATTGACCCTTTTATTCTCTGTCAGCCATTACTGCCAAAGACTTGAAACTGTATATGGAACTTTAGGTAGAATATGGAATTTTTAAAAATTACTCTTAAAATCACGCTAGTGTTCACTAGAAAAAAATGTTAGAAGTGAAATTAATCGTTTTACCCCATTCGGTTGGAACAGTGTAGTAGCAACAGTGACGAAGCCAGTGATAGTAAACGAAATCTGTTCCATATTATGCAAGAGTCTTTTTGAGTCTTGGCTTTCTCAGATAGAAAATAGAATTATTAAATTCACCAACCAAGACTGTTATAACTTTTAAAGGAAGAGTACAGATGACATGTAATAAGTCTGCCTAACATTGCTAATTAAATTAGTATTAATAAAGTCCTCGCATATTGTTAAATTGAGTATATAAACTAAATGGCAGAATTTGTTCACAGAACTTGCCTGGCTTCCCATCTTCCCATTAAAATTTCAAATAGGCCGCAACAATCATGCTTCCGAGAGCACTTTTCTTTTCATTCTGTCTTTTTATTCCATATGTACCACTCTTTTCTACATGCACCAAGAACCAGGTCCCAATTACCCCCATTATTTTTATCTGTCTTTCTGGTTTGACCCCTACACGGCTTACAAGTAAGTGCCTGAGAATCCTGGCACGGATTGCTACCTGTGCCAGGCGCTATTTTAATGTGAAATTTATGCACACTTTTCATCATGTAGCTCATACAGACAGGAATGTTTAAGCATAACCCTAACATTTGTTTAATTACTATACAGTAGGTGAAACGCAGCCACAGTCACAGTCAAGTCATAAGCAAAGATATAAGAAGTTTTAAAGATCATGGGACATATAATAGCTTCCTCTACTTAAGAGACAACTCCCAGAGGTTTATTTTAAATTCTTGTGTCTGAGTGGAGTCAACACTGTTTATAACCAGTGCCTAGTCTGACATATACAAGAGATTATTACTCAGTTAATATTTGCAAGTAAAGACTGCTCATTAAATCCTGAAGAATATATTACAGACTTACACCAACATTGGAGATGTGTGCATGCAAGATGGAAGTAAAATTATTCCTGGATATTCAAATGTTAAGAACCCGAGGGCCTACTCATAGTGTTTGCTCTGTGCGTAGACTGAGAAGGTATTGAATGAACATCGTCAGAGTCTGTGTGGTCTTTCTGAGGGAAACCAAGAATGACAAGGTGCAAAGAAAAAATGCTTTCATTCAAATTTTCCTGAGGGCGTTTAGAAAGGTCACCTTCATTTGGAGGCAAAGCATGCTGCTAGAGACAGTAGTTAATGTTACCATTAGGAGAACCCGTATAAGAAAAAATACGTTAAGGAAAAGAAAATTTTGCCCATGGCTATCCTTCAAAATCTAATGACAATCTTTACACTGCTGCTAGACTAATGAAATATACCACTTGTTGGAGTATTAGAAAGAAGACTAGAATCGGAAATTGAGTCATGGAGGTCGGCTCTTAGTCATCCGTGTGCCGGTCTCCCAGTGTCACACACAGCATTTTGCATCAGTTTCTCCAAGCACTCGGGAGTCCAGAGTTTTTCTACTGAATACCACTTTTATTTTCCTTGAATCACCAAGATCTCTTTGAAGCAGCGCGTGCATGCAAGAGTATGACTGTGAACATACATTCACAGAGGTGGTTTTGACTGGTGTGAATGTGAAAGTTATGATCATTTTAGGCCTGTAAACCGTGAGGTTCACAGGACTTGACAGTTCATCCAAATCAAGAAGGAAAATAAAAAGAGACCTCTTGCCAAAGAAACCCTAATGACAACAGTAGAAGCACCGCAGGTCACTGTTGAATTCTCATAGTGGTTCCTCTTCACAGGTTATTCATGCTGCCTTGTCAATTTAATCCACTTATAAAAAGTTAAGCCACATCAAGAAAACATAATGGGGGGATTTCTGGACCACATAAACAGGGAAATATTCCTGGTAGCTCGCTCCCCTAGACCTTTATAGCCATCTGCCATACAAGAAGCCTTTGGCTTGTGTTGGCAGCACCGTTTGCAGCAGGATCACCTGCCCATTCACTCGCCCTGTTGTATACCATGGCCAACATTCACCCCATCCTCGGTCTAGTCTTCTGGTGGTGTTTTCAGGCCTCAGTGAATCAGCTTTATATGTATAGACAGTCTTGAGAGTTGTTAAAGCCTCTTCTGTCAATTGTCACATACACTGTGAGATCTGGAACACTCAGCAGAGCTATGCGGGTCTACTGTCTTGCTCTCAGCTGTCATTTTAAAAATCTAAAAGCAATTGCCTAAAGAGGCCCCAGGTTTTGCTGGTCCTTTGAAGTCCATGAACAGACAGAATACAAGTACACATACGCAGTAGTTTTAGTTAAAATGAATAGGATCTTTGCTAAATATTTTAAAATAAAAATTTTAATGCTTATGTTCCCCTCCTCCCAAAAACCAAAAAACAAATTAGACTTCTCTTTGCTTATTAAAACCAAGAGAGCAAGGGCTGGAGGAATAGCCCAGCAGTTAAAGTGTTTGCCTAGCAAGCGTAAGGCATCGGGTTTGATTCCCAGCATCACATAAACCAGGCCTTGTGGCACACGCATATAATCCCAGCACTTGGGAAACTGAGGCAGAAGGATTGCCATGTGTTTAGGCCAGCCTAGACAATATAGTGAACTCAGGAGTAGTCTGGATTGCAAAGCAAGACAATGTCTCAAATAAATAAATACATAAATGCATAAATAAGGTAAAAGCAGCAAAGTAAAAATACAGTTCATGTCATGGCAAGTGGAAGCGCTTGGTAGGAAGAAGTTATACATGAACAAAATTAGGCTACTGCATGTACATACACACCCACTCCCTCCCATAGAATATATAATTAAGAAATATTCATGTCTATTATAGTCTTCATTTCTACAACTGGTCACGTGGTCACAGCTTATATTTATAACTACCTTCTTCCACTGTTTATTTCATATTCTCTTTGTTTTCATCCAGCACCTCAATTACTTTCTATTCTTTGCCGGTTGAAGTGACCAAAACCTTCATCCCTTGAGGACTGGACCATTTAGCAGTCCTGCTTGAATTGCACTGTGCTAGTTTTCCATTAACTTCATTCACAGGACATGATTGCACTCAGAGACATCCCAAGGGATCTCTTAAGTACCGGACATGCTCTTCCTTACCGTCACTGTACAGCAGCAGCTCAATTTCCCCTTTGTAGTCAGGATCAATCATCCTAACAAGTAGACTAACTTTGTTGATTTAGAAATGTAAGAACCTGTAGGGTGATATTCTTATCTTCCAGTTCAATGGAATCACCATATTTCCTAAGAGAAGCATTCCACCATTTAGAAATCAGCCTCTAGACCAGCAGAAAATAAGTCCATTAGGGAAAAATGCTAAGGAATTTTTAGCAGTAATAGTGACTACTAGTACCACTCCTATTTTATACCTTGACTTGTTGATCTTGTGAATCCTATATGTGGAAAAAAAAAACAGCACCATGCATTAGACGCAGATTTAAAGGCTCTTCACAGAGCCATGTAAGCTACTGTTATGTACCTGGAACCAAAACTAAGTCTTCAATAGGCCAGTCCATTATTTTATCAAGACAGCTATTTTAGGATGCTGAGGAATACGATAAATCCAATGAATTCTATGAGTTTATCATCACTTTCTTTGATGTGAAGTCATATCAAATAGTAACATGGAATAACATGATAAGGTAGTCTGTCTGTGGACAGATGGTAGTTTTGGCAGAAGCACTGCATGAAGGGAAAACCAATTTGTGTCTGAAGTAAGTGTCTACTCAAGTGAGAATCTAGAACTTCTCCCACGGTGGACTTGGTCCAGTGTAATCCGCCTGCCTCCAGATGGCTGGCTGATCACTCCAGAGAATGTTCACATATCGGGGACTCAGTGTTAGTTTCTGATGCTGGCAGATTGAGCACTCAGCAGTGGCCATACCCAGGTCAGTACTGGTAAGTGGATGTCCATGTTGCTGCTTCTGTAATTAATCTGTATCCCTGCCAACATGACTACTTTATTCATGTGCCCATGGAGTGATGACAGGCGAAGCTTAACAATGAATCTGACTCATATCTGCAGGGGAAATTACCCTGTCACTTGGATTATTGAAATCTTCCTCTACTAGAATCACACTCTGGCGAACATTCATATGGGATTTAAATATCTTTACATTACTTTCCCATTCAGAGAGTCTATCTACATGCTTCTTCCACAGATTTCCATGTAGCCAATTTTCTCACTGTGCATCTTCCAAGGCCCTTAACATCTTGCCAAATCACTGGCCACCCCTCATGAATCATGTAGATTTGCATTTTGGAGCATTTGTCTCTCAAAGAAAAATGAACAAGTAGATGTCCTACTCCAGGTCACTTCTACCAGGAGGTCTTCAACTTGTCATTGTCCTTTAGAGATATACCAGGAAAAAGTTGTAGTATTGCAGCTGTCTTTGTAGAGCAAATTGTAAATCCCTTCTTACACAGTCAACTGGTAGAAAATTACCCCCCTTGCAGCCAGGGAAATAGCCTGGGAGAGAGTAACGTGACCTGACTTTGAGCCACTCCCTAGTGCATATTGTGTCTTCAATTCCTGCTTAACCTTCATCTTCTACATAACATTTATTTTGATAACGCAGATTTGCGGTGCACATTCAGCTTTATGTTTGGCAGATCAATCAAAGAGAAGTTTATTTAGAAAAGTTCAAATCACATTAACTTTGGAGCCTTTGGTTGTGTTCAGATACCAACAAGCTTCAGTCACACACCCAAAACCATTTTTTCAAAGCAAAAGTAGTTATAATAGAGGATAGCATGTACGTCTCTTCCAAAATGCTAAGGTTCTTCACTGTGGTTAAACTGTGAAGTCCCGTCAAGAGCTCCAGACAACATCTGTGTTATGTCATTTACACTTCAAGGACCATGCGATCGGTGGGATCCTTTGACCCCAGTGGCACAGCAGCTTGTATGGCAGCCAGGACCTGTTGCCAAGCTTTCTCTTTTTCTGGGCCCTTTTCAAAGCTAGCAGCTTCTCGGGTTCACTAAATAGGCCAGAGTGTCACAGCTAGAAAGGGAACATATAACCTCTAAGGTTGAAAGGTGCATTTTTAAAGGGACCTTTGAAGTACAAGAGCCCAGATGCAACAAATAATTTTACATGTTAGAAGAGAGATCTGAAAGGTTTCCATATATTTTGCTACTCTTGAAAGACCCTGAAATATTTATATTAGATTTATTGATCATTCTCTGACACATATATCTTAACAATATAGTAGTTGCTAAATTTTTGTGCCCAATCAGCATAATAATGCAATGCATCAAAGTGGTGCCACCCCAAAAGAAAAGATAACCAGGGTTTCTACACACGATGACATAGGATAGAGAGTCTATTTACCCATATGTAGAAAGATGGCTTTGACTACTGAAAGTATACTGCTTACCATAACCTTTATTAAAAGATATTGGAAAAAAGGTCTATAATTCTAACTTCTTTTTGTATTTTGGTCCAGGGTTGGGTTTGGATTTTGGGTGTCCCCCGCTGTGATAACTGTGAAGTGGTGTGCTGTCGAGAGGTAGGGTTGGCTGGAAGGGGCAGGTGCTTGGGCAGATGCTTGCTGGAGGGATTGTATCAACTTGTTGAGACTGGGGATGCCTAGGGCAGAGCTTTCAGGTGTTTGTTGCTGACCTGTGGGCCAGAAAGTGAGGGAGGGTGCCTACCTTGGGTGTGGGAATCCTGACTGTCAGCTTGAACTAAGTAAAGGAAGAAAGACGAAACTTTGTTACAGGCTGTTCCTGGGAAAGCTCTATCTTTGCTTGAATCTTCCCTAGATAGATGCAGGCTGGTTCCTGCTTCATTTAACTTCTGTCTAGAGTGGGGTGAGCAGCTCTCCAGCCTCGGCCATGTGTTTCTAGCGTTGCTGGCTGCTTATTAATAGACTATTTGAGAACTTCCGAAGCTGCAGGCTAAATAAATTTTTCTTTTCTTAAATGATGATATTGGGTATTTTGTCACAGGAATGAATAAGTAACTAAGTCCATATTTCATCTAACAAAATATATTATCAGAGCACTCTAATATTTTAGAAAGAAACATTAAATCTAAATTTCTATTTATTACACTCATACCATAAAAATAAAGAATATAACCAAGAAATTTGCTTGTATTCTTTAACTAGTAAAGTATTCTACTTTTAAATGCCCATAGCAGAAGTAGCTATGAATATATATATATATATATATATATATATATATATATATATACACACTTATGAAGAGCCAAGGTCCAACTAACTTCTAAGTTAAACTTGCAAAACAGAGTAAATATTTTTCTTAAGAATATTTTCTAGGGCCTCTGTCCTCCAGGCATGGCTTCATGGGTCTGGACCCATTCGGCAGTCATCCAGGACCCAAGGAAAATGAGCTTAATTCCAAGTTAACGCTTCAGTTGAGGCATTGTCTTGAAATTCCCAACCATATTTGATCAAAGGCCTTGCATTTTCATTTTCTACTGGGTACCGTGGATTATGCACCTAATATTTGGTTTCTCTTGCTGAAATTCTCACACTACTGCATGTTTATGATTTGTCTTTCCTACCATAATGTAATCTTTATACAGAGTTTATACTTCATATCAAAGTGGACAGTAGGTATTTAAAATATGTTTGTAAATTTTGCAGCTGGCCTCAGCTCCTCATACCTGAATAAAGCCATAGCTTTGAGAATAACTGAACCCCACCCCAGGAATCAACATTGATCTAAAGTTTTTGGTAGTTAAGAAGAGTACCAAGGAGAACATGAACAAGTGGCCTTTCATTTCCAAACTTTTTAAGGTAAATATCACCGTGTGTGTCGAGGGAAGAATGTCAATTTTTTGGCATTTACTGTCAGCAGCTGAATTATAATTTTTTGTTTACTATATTCCATCTGGACTTTTATGAACAAGTGGTTGTTATTCTGTTGACCTTTTTTAACCTCTTTCAGATCCTTCTTGTGATGTCAATCTCAACTGCAGAAAAAAAGTGAAGAAAATGAAAATGGAGAAATTAAGCAACATTAAGGAAACCACATCTGTTATCACAGACTACATTTTGACTTTGATACTTCACCACGACCACCATCGCTATTTTCCCTCCATTAGCCAGATATTTTTAAGTGCTTCATCATGAAATATTAGTTTTATATTCTCATAGTTCCAGAAATTATAAGTTTTCTTCAGAAGTACTTTTTATAATGGGTACAAGAATGTATCACAGAGATTATTTTGCTAGGAATTGATTGAGCTTCTTCAATGTGTAAACTACTTTTTTAATCCAGAGCCTTCATTAATTTTTATTTTAATTATAAAGATTCATAAAATATAGTGCCAAAATTTGATATCTATCTATCTATTTGATATCTATCTATCTACCTACCCATCTATGTGTAATGATCAAATCAGGAGAGTTAACATTTTTTACTTCTAATTTTTAAAAATTTGATTAATGTGTAATAATAACACATTTATGCAGCACAGAATATTTTAATGTGATATGGACTGATCAAGTTATGGTAGTTCACATTTCCATCTCTTTATTATTACTTTGTATTCAGAGACACTGAGCTCCTCTCTTTCAGGTATTCATAAAGAGTGCTGGGTTCTTGTGAGTTGCAGTCATCTGTCTTGTGCTGTAGAATACTAGACCCTGCTACATTTGACCACATGTTTGTGCTCTTTATTTCATCTCCTTTGCCTCCTGGTACCGGGAATCTAGCAAACTCATGGCATTCACCTGAGCTACATTTATACGTTACCAGCCTCTCTTTTTTCATTTGTTAGTTTATTTGTGACATGGCTTTGTTTATTACCTTCTTCTATCCTTCCTACTACCCACTCTCCTTAGGCAGTAGTAATAACTCTCATTCATTATGACTTTCTAAATGTCCACACATAAGAGAGATTACAACTTGCAAAATTTGTCTGTTTGTGTTTCATTTACTCCATTTAGCATAGCATCCTCCATTAAGAACCATTTTGCTACATATCATGTGTAGTATTTTTGTGGCCAACTAATATTCCATTTAGGTAGCACATTTTCTTTATACATTCACCTATTGATAGTCACCTGGGAAATTAATTTCATATCTGGCTGTTGCAAACAGTGCAGCAATAAACATGATGCACCAGGGAGTATCTTTAATACGTTAATATTGCTGCCCACATATATGCCCCAAGGAGAGATTGCTGCATCACTAGCAACTTTACTTTTAATTGTGTAGTGTGCCTCAAAGTTGTTCAAAAGACCCCAAATATCAACAAAGATCTTAAATAAAAATGATGAGCCTAGTGCTATCACACTACCTGATTTCAAAAAAAAATATTCCATGAGATAGTTGTGATCTGGGTTTCTCATATCAGAGAGACCATTTGATGTTTCGCCTTCTGCTTCTGACTCACTTCACAAAGCATGATGTTCTCTAGTTTCTTCCATTTGCCTGTAAAAGCCTCCATGCTGTTGAACTTTATAGATGCATAGTATTCCATTGTGTATAAATACCACAGTTTGTGTATCCATTGGTCTGTTGAAGGGTATTTTGGTGACTTCCATATTTTAGCTATTGTTAGCTGTGCTGCTGTGAACATGGGTATACACATATCTCTGTTATGTGTTGTTTTGAGCTCTTTTGGAAATATTCCCAGGAGAGATATCACTGGATCGAAGGGGATATTTATTTCCAGTATTTTGCCAGATCACAACTATCTCATGGAACTTAAAGTGAAAAACAAAGTGAAGCCGGCGGGTAGGGTGGGGAGGCGCGGAGGGGTGGGGAGGGGGAGAGACAAATGGAGAGCAGGAAAGTCCTTGTCACCTTGACAAGATACGTACGTACCCAAAATATTCAACTTCATTGTAAACTTTAAATTTTGCACTTATACATATCAATAAAATGGGAAAAATATTCAAAGACTGTAAAAACAAAAATAGAATGATATTGTCACAAAGCAGTTACATATGTCAGAATTAAGTGGCTAGAAACAACCCCATGGATTTGCAACCAATTGAATCTTAATAATAGCAACAGAGATACACTTGAGAGAAGAAATTCCTTTTTCAACTCAGTGTACTGGGGAAACTGGGTTCTCACAAGCAGAAGATTAGAGCTTGAATCCTTCCATGCTGTTTTTTTTTAAATTTCTTCTGACGTATTTATACCATTTTCTGTATTTTTTAGAATTAGTATTATGTGTTCACTTAGTAATGACCTCGTGTTATGAAAACTGTTCATTTCCTACTCTTCTTTTTCTTTCCACTTTCTAAACAAGAAAATCTTAGTTCATTTCTGAAGCAGAACAACACCAATTGGTCTCTCAAATTCACTGGTTTTTCTGGCTAAAATATGCTATTAGCTCCATCAATAAACTCTTCAACTACTGTGCTTTTCAGCATTAGACTTCCTATTTGGTTCTTTTCTGTACTTCACACATTTTATTAGCATTATGTAATTGATGAGAAATCATTTTTAAATCTTCACTCATTTCTTTTAAATTGGATTCCTTTAGTACTTCGAGTATTTTTCAAATAGTCCTATTTAGTCTTGCTGAGCCAGTATGCTGCCTCCACCAAAAATAAATATAAAAATAAAAAATAAGCCACTTCTAATTGCTTTATTTCCTCTGTAGAGACAATAATTTGTTGTTTATTTTCCTGTCTTATAATTTTAGGTTGGAAACTGGAAATCATCTTAGTAACTCTGAGAGTCAGAGTGTCCCTCTGACCCAGTTTGGCTTTGATTCTCTTTGTTCCTGTGAATGGGGTTGTGACTTGTGCAGGGATTAAAGCCTCTACTTGGTCAGTTTAATGATTAGTTACAATTTAAACAGATTATGTTGAGATGCCACTTTCATATATATTATATAAAGATATATGAATAAATTTGTTATTGAAGTTTGTTTTAATTGATGGTTATAATACATATATAAATGAACTAATTATTAATAAATGTTATTCTAGTAATTTTTATTAAACAAATTTGCCATTAATTAAAATCTAGGTCATATGCTATTTTGATAAATTTCAAATAGTAATTGTAACAAATGCCAATGAAAAAAATTCACCTATACTTATCAGGACATTCAAAATTTTATATTAGGATGTCAAACTTTTCTGTATAGTAGTACTGTTAGAGGATCAAAAATATTCCGAAATGTTAATATGTTAATTTGAGATTACATTTGCATCAGGACATAGAATTAATTAGAATTCAAGAAAAAAAATGTATATTTTAAAACAAAGCACAGTGTGACCTTTCTATGCATTTAGATAGCAATAGATTCTTATAGAAAGCAATATATGAGCTTTATTTTTAAATTTCTATATGATGCTATTTCATTTTAAGCTATATGATAGATAATGAAAATATATATAAGAATGTAAAAAGTTATGCAACTTTTTTTTTTTTAAGACAGGGTCTCACTCTGTAGTCCAGGCTGGTCTTGAACTCATTATGCGGTCCAAACTGGCTTCGAACGCACAATACTACTGCCTTAGCCTCCTGAGTGCTAGCATTAGCGTATACTATACCATGCCCAGTTTCTGTGGGCTGGAGAATGAATCCAGTGTCTGTTCTTGCCAGGCAAGTGTTCTAACGTCTGGGTTACATCCCTCGCCCCTGGACATCCTTTTGTAAGAATGGAGGCAATGGCTTTAGAAACAGGTGGCCTAGTTTACAAAAAATATTTCTTCAAATTCCCAAAGAATGTCAAATTCCCCAAACTAGTTTAAACTTCTCTCTTCGTCTATTTTTCCTCAATTATATTCTAGATCAGAACTGGTCAGTGAAAGAAACAACCATGATCTTTTTTGCTTCTTCCCATAATTCACTGACTATGCAAGGAGTCTGATTTGCATAATTGCATAAGCTGTGGAAAGTTTTTGAATAGCAAAGTTCCAGATGTCACATGTTTATCTAAGGAAAGCTGAGGCCAATACATCGTGTACCTTAACCCTTTAGAATCTTGAAGAGCACTAAAAAACATTGTTCTATATACTTGCACAATGTTGATAATTTTTAGACACAATATACATTTTTACTTGCAGGTTTAGATAATTTTTATTAGTGGCCTGAGCAGAATTATTATTATTTACAATTGCATTTAGTTTTGGACTAAGGACTTTATTATCTCAATACTAAACACAAACTTATGGGTTGGGCATGCATTTTAACATAAAATCAATTTGCAATAGGAAAACTATATTGGATGTTTTAAGTAATCTGCAAACTTTTACCTCTCTAGAAAAGAGTAGATATGGGATTTAACTGTTGAATGCTGTCTGATGCCTACACCCTGCTGTATAATCTTCTGGGGATATCAAGCAGAGTGTTAGACCTCGGGAAACACAGCTTAGATCTCTTCTGGTGTTGGCTCACAGCAACACTTCTTCCTAGATAGTATCAAAATGTGGATTTTCTTGCTATAATAGAATAGTGCCTTAAAAGGGACCAAACAGAAGTTATCGTTGTCAGAACATTTATGTTAGATAATAAATACAACCTGAGAAATACTTTCTTAGATTTCTTTTAACAATAAAAGAAAACTGTGAATATCATGGACCAGAAACAAATGGCTGACAAGCATGCTTTGGATGAAACTACCTGGTTAGAACACCAGATTTACTGCAAATATAAACTAAATGCTGAAGCAGATCTTTCTATTTGACATCAGAAAGTAATGTTGAAAAATTTCTACTGAATTTCATGGATTTCTTTATTGAAGGCTATAGACAGAGATTTCTAGATAAACAGTTTGTCCTAGTTATATGGCTGGTCTTTTTAACAGGAAAACAAAATAAAATGTCCCTGCACTGGTTTGACACCACATCATCCGTGCACTTCTTATTTAAGATCTGCGATAGAAAGGAAGAGACTGTCAGAAGTGAGAGGGACTTCGGAGTGCCTATATTTAAAATGTCTTTATTCCCATACTGGAAAGATAAGACCCACTGAATTATCTTCCATGTAAGCTCACACTGGCTGTTACATCAAAGGTGCTACTAACTATGAGTTACTTTCTCCATTAAATATCTTTCCCACTAACCCATTCCTGCTCATGGGAGAGCAGAGTGCTTCATTTCCTGGAAACTGCAACTTTCAAAGAGCTCCTAATGTCAAGTTGAGTTCTTCTCTATCTGTTCTTAGTAACTTTTCCAAACGTGGGAGAACATAAGCTATAGCATGCTGCAAGTCATTTCTCCACTTAATTTTCTAGCTATGCAATTTTCTGACTAGATCAAAGGGTCCTACATTACCTGCCTGATACGCACATCAGTCCTAACAGCCTTCAGTTTCCCCTGGGAAGCGGGCAGTACCGTGAACCTGTAGAAATTGCAGGGGTCAGATGTGTAGTGACTGTGAGGGAACCCAGCTGGGCGGGGGGAGGAGAAGAATACGAATACCTCTGCTTCATTGAGCTTCTGAGTTTCAGCCAATATTTTGCAATAAGAAATGGAGTCCTAGTGTTACTAATTCACTCCAGGCTTCATAATAATCCCAAATCTAAATCTTATCAATATATTTCCCAATATTTAAATAGTAAAAATTAAAATTTTTATTTGAAAAATGACATACACTAAATATGTATTTAAAATATGTCACTTTAATAAGTGGCTATAAAAATTCTTCTTTAAACTCTAGAGGCTGAAGTATGCCGAAGTATGCCTCACCATAAGTGGAATACGGGCCTGGAGCAGTGTGTATGAGCTGGCAGTTAGCCATGTCAGATTTAGAGCCAAGAACCCCCTCTCCATCAGTGAGATGAGAAACTGATATCCAACATATATGGTCAAGCCACGGCTGTAACCTTGACATTCAGTCACTTTATAACTGCCCTCTACTTATGATTAGCTTTTTAATTTGTTAGAAAATAGGTTGGAAAAACTTCCACATGCTGATCAACATTTTCATGCAACTCCTAATGGAAGTTTGTGTCCTATTTACAGAGAACCTAACAGAAGTGCTCCAATTTAAAGTCACCTACAACAAAATACGCCCCTATTTTTCTCTGGCCATTCTGACTAAAAAGGTACACTATCTTTCTGCCTTCTCAGATTGGGCTTCCCTAAGTCAAACCCTTGTATGTACATTATGTGATTTGAATTGCAGATTGACTATATTCCCTCCAGCCCAGAACATCTGTATTCTCAGACCCTCAACATCACGACAATCACTGGTTTCTATCCTGGTTCTACACACTATGAGAAATTTTGGAAATTGGTTATTTAAATTTACTTACCGTGCCAAGACCTCTCAAATGGAAATGTGAATGGTGTTTTGATCTATTTTAGATGTTTGGTAAGTTATTCGTTTGCTCATTTAAGTTTTACCACAGTCATAAGAGTTCTATTTTGGCAGCGCCGCTTCATAGAAAAGCAACTCAAGGCCCAATGCAGGCATAAAATTGTCCACATCTACCAAACTTTAAAACAAAAAATAGAATTTCAAAGACTACACTAATCTGTTGTCAACCAAAGAAATCATTTTCTACACAGAACTCATGAAAGATTCAGAAAGCAAACATGATAACAAAATATTATCTAAAAGGTTCTATTTATTTATTGTGAAATTTTCAATTTTAAAATATGTTATTTTGTACCAGAATATTTATTTACCATGTAAGGAATATTTTCTTGTCATTAATGATCTTTTAAGTGGCATTTCCAATGCTAAAACACATTACATTTTGTAATTTTAGCCTTTATTTACTTACTCCCCTATTGTTCCTAATCAACATTAGTTTGAATTTTTATTCTTCTGTAAATAATGCTGCAATAGATATAACTGAGATTAAAGTTTTGAACCAGCAAATTGCAGCAGCAACGTGCTTTTATGATTTACTTTTTCGAAAGTCTGAACCTGATTAACTTCTTACCAGTTGTAAATAAAATCTCCTTGACTAGACCTCTCATGTTGTTATTAGTTTTGTAAGTCCCTCAACTTAATCAGTCTTGCACCCTAGTTGTTGCTACCCAAGTTAAATAGTTTCCCCCAAACTTTTGCAGTGTCAGTTTATTAGCAGAGATTTAAGTATGTGAGATCCTGAGGTGAGGTCACCCGCATTCCAATCCCGGCACGATGGCTATTAACTAAGTTTGGTTAAGTGACTCAGTCTGTATGTGACTTAATTGCCTGCTCTGTAAGACAGGTTGGAGTTAGAAGTGGAACTCTGTGTTTTCATCAATTCACCTCGCTCGTTGGTGTGTTGCTCAGAACATGCTGGGTGCTGTCATAAACACACAGCCGACGCTCGCTGGGATTAGTACACACATTTAACTCCCCTTTGAGTTTCTTCCGTAAGATGTATTGCTCTTGCTTTTCTCACGGAGGACTTGTTTTTCTCATATTGATCACTGGGAGCTCTTCAAATTTTACGGAAATTTACCATTTGTAATATATCTTGAGAACACTTTTCCCCTGTTTGTTATCTGGCTTCCAGTGTTGTTTATGGAAATATTTTTGCTGTCACGCATATATTCTTTTGATGCTCACTGAGCCATCAAACACTTTTGTAATGCGCGCAACTTGATGAGTTTGAAAATCAGTGTTTGCTTGTGCAAACACCAACAACATCTGCGCCTAAAATTATCCTTCATCTCCAAAATGTTTCTTTTGCTTTCTTACCACACTTTTGTGTCCGGTATGAACATTAAACACGAGATCTACCTACAGTATACTATTTTTAACTTCAGGCACCATGCCACAAAGTAAATTGCTGGAAGTTTTTTTTATTTTTATTTATTTTTTTAAACTGTGCTCTTTAATACACTACCATATTTTTCTTTCTTTCACCTCTGGCAACCACAATTCCGTTTTGTTTGTATGAATTTGGCTATTATGCATTGACCATATAGGTGGTATCATGAGGAATTTGTCTGTCTATACATGATTTCTTTAGCACTGCTTAATATCTCCAGGTTCATCCATGTTGTCAAACATGGCAGAGATTTCTTCCATGAAGCTGAATAAAACTTACTGAGATATTTGAGTTGTTTCCATTTCTTAGATATTAGAATACTGCATTGAACATGGGAGTGTGGACATCTCTTCAACATCATGAATTTAATTATTTTGGATATAAATGTGGACAAGAAATTTCTGAGTCATATTGTAGTCAGGACATGACATCTCATGAGCTTCACTTACATTTCTTTGTCTGTTAGCAAGGATAAGCACATTCTCCATCCACTTGTTTGCCTTCTTTGAAGAAATGTCTGTTTAAGTGTTTTTTGATTTGTAATTGAGTTATATAATGAGGTTTTATTGGGGTCTGAAAGCCTCTTATATATTTTGATACTGATCTCTTATCTATTACACAATTTAGAAATATTTTATTCATTCCATAATGTGTCCTTTCTTTCTTTAAATTGTTTTTCTCCATGGAAACTTTTTGATAAAGTTACTCGTCTACTTTTGCCTATGCCTCTTATGCTATGGCCAAGATATCGGCACCAAGGCCGGCATCAACAAGCCTTTTCCTTATGTTGTCTCTCAGCACTTTCTAAATTTAGATCATAAAATTAAGCCTTTTGTCTATTTTCGTTTGACTTTTTGTATGATGTAAGATAAGAGCCCAATTCATTCTTTTGCATGGAGATCAATTCTTAGTAATAGTATTTATTAGAAAGACTATCTTTACTGTATTCTATGACCTTGACATCTCTTTCAAAGTTCAGTGGGTTACATTCACACGGATTCACATCTGGGCTCTTGAATCTGTCACGTTGCCATAAATGTCTGTCTATGTGCCCCTAGCATACTATTTTGTTCACTATAGATGGGTGAATTTTTTGAAAACAGAAAGAGCGATTTTCCTGTTTTTGTTCTTCATCAAGATTGTTTCAGTATCCTGGTTCTCTTAAGGCTCCCTATGAACTTTAAAAGGAGTTTTTCTATTTCTGCAAGAAAGAAGTTTCTTAGAATTCTGCTAAAGATTCCATTGTATTTAGATCACTTTGCGAAATATTGACTTCTTACTAATATATTTTTCCATGATGTGTGTGCGTTACATGACATTTGTTACTTTCGTATGTCACACTCCCATCCATCCTTGGAATAACGCCACTTTATCATATGTATAACCCTTTTAATGTGGCATTTAATTCATTTTTCCAGTTATTTTCTTGAGAATTTTAAAATAAATCTTAATGATAAATGTCAATCGGAAGTTTTCTTGTCATATCGTCATCCATCTTTGATATGAGAGTAGATCTGGCCCCCTGCAGCGAGTTAGAAAAACGTTGCCTCCTCCTCATTTTCTTGACAACGTCAGAGAAGAAAGAATTCCAGCTCTTTACATATGGTGGGAATTCATCAGCGTGTTCTTCTTTTTCCCCCAGAAGATTTTTGGTTGATGATTTGATCTCTTTACAAGTTACAGGCCTATTCACACTTTCAATTCTTTATGATTTAATGTTACTGTTTTCTTCTAGAGCTTTATCACTGCATCTCTACTGTCAACTCATTCATATGCATTTTTCATCCAACTTTTGGTTAATCCAACTGGTAGGAATAGCCATACTTTCAATTCTGACTCATTTGTTTGAATATTCTCTAGTTTTACTTGAAGATTTATCAATTTTACTAATCTTTTGGGCACCGACTTTTGATTTAATTATTTTTTTCCATTTTTCTACTTTAATTTTTATTGATTCCTGCTTTATGTTTAATTTTCTTCTGTGAGCTTTGAGTTTATTCTTCTTTTTCTGTGTATGTAAAAATGTACATGTGTATATGTTGTTCTGGATATTGAACCAAAACCTTTTTTATATTGGTAAATGCTCCACCAATGAGCTACGTCCACAGTTTTTTAGTTGCCTTAATTTTTAATGGTAGGTTATTTATTTAATATCCTGATATTTTACATTTAATCTTTTATAGCCACAAATTTCTTGTTAGCATAGCTTTCATCCTGCCCCATAAGTTTTGATATATTGTTATTCTATTTATCCATCTTTAACTTTTTAATGTAATTTTCTCTTTTATTCCTTCTTTGATCCCTATTCACTGAATGATTTGGTATACCTAAGTAAAGGTAGACTTTAGATATGTGCTCCTGCCTTTAAACTTCTCCACTCAGCCTAATATCTAAATAATCCAAGTAGGTACCACACCTTAAGCTTCAGGTCAGAATTTTTAAAACATACTTTCACTGGGAGTCAAGAAAGGGCTTTTAGATGTAAGGCGGAAATAAAACGTTTTTGAATAAGGCCTATTTCATAAACTATCTTTAAAATGTATTTGATGATAGTGATGGAAATCATAATTAAGAGAGAAAATTATATTACACATGGAAGCATATGAATATTTTATAAAAATATTTTTAATGATCAGTCAAAAGGAAATGTTTTATTGCAGCAAAATAATTTAAATGCATGACAGAATCCTATTTCTATGATATCCAAATTTTTGGCAAATTTTTCCTTTGTATTAAGCACACTGGCAAATTTCTGACTAATGAAACAAATTGTATCAGTAAAATGTTAATAAAATATTTTCCCCTTTGTAAAAAGAAAGACCTTTCAAATTTTAGATGAATGACCTCTAATATATTTTTACTTCAAATTCAAATGATTACTTTAAATTTGGTAATATATCACATGTCTCATAGAGTATTTTTTCTAACCTCTTCTCATTTATCTATCATATTCTGAGAAGCCTGGAAAATGGAAAAAAATATAAATACAGGAGTGTTTACACAGAAGTACCTCTCCTTAATTTTAAGGAGTCACACAAAACAAATATGCAAGAAAAAGACAATATAGACAGAAAGTATGACCAGTGGCATTAATAAAATCAGGCTTTGAGACCTTAGAGACATATATTAAATTATTCTTAATACTACTAGTTAATACCAGTTAAAATGGATACATCAGGCCACCTACTTTGAGCTCTTTTCTGTAAATCCTGTGACATCTAATTTTTAATTTGCAACCAAAATATACAAAAGATTCAAAACATTTCCCTTTTGCTAGAGATTTGGATTCTATGAACGTCCTTGCACGTGTGTGCTTTGTTGTGGGCTACTCAAAATCCCTGAGTACAGAAGTAGCAGGAGAAATAGCATACACTACAACGGCTCCTCCACACCTTCCTGAGGTTGCTGAAGACATTTTCTCTCCTACAAACTCAATTTTTCCAAATACTCATATTTGTTCCATTTATCTCCACACGGAATTGTATCCTCTGTTTGACAACCCCATAATCTGAAGTGCTCGCCCCATCAGCACACACCGTTACCCCTGGCAGAACATGAGGCCAGCTCCAGCCATTCCTTCCAAACTTACCAAGAACCCATTTGCCTTTCACTTCAGAAACTCATATCTCAACAGTATTAAAGCACCTAACTGCATTCTGCTTTCTGTCACTTTGCTGAGTCCCACATTTCTGAATTGCATTCTCTTGTAGGACTTGGGTCAATAAATCTTGGAAAGCAGTCATGTCTACTCAACTTACTTCATGTACTCTTCCAAACTCCTCTCCACAAACACGTTACACATATTATCTTACTGGGTCCAGGTCCTGTAAAGCTCAAAGCACTCTGCCTTAGAAAGACTTGAGAACCACACAAAGGAACTTAAATTCCAATGACCAGAAGGCCTTTGAAGTAGTTTGTTGTTGTTGTTGTTTTTAATAAGGAATTTGAGGTAGATGCACCCAGTCTTTATTCCGAAAACCTTGTTAAGGCACCCCTGTAGGTGATGCTCCTTAGTCACCATGCTCACGGCGGGTCATGAGCAAGGTGAATGCTATTTCTGCCCTATTGGAGCTAGTAATCTAAGAGAGAAATCGAGTAAATTTTTAAATTTATAAATACAGATTTAGATTTGATAGGAAGTGTGTTAAATGTTGGTAGGAAAAGTGTTAAAAAGAGACATGGCACTCAGCACTTCAGCAGATGTGCATATTCTGAGAACCCCGATGTGTTGTAGCAAAGGGTTTCCTGACGTTTAATCTGAGAAGTGAGCGATGAATGAGAATGCATGAAGCAAGGGCAGCGATGGAGCAGGACAGCCTGAGAATGAAGGGGTACGTGAAGAGCATTGATGTAGAAGGGACCATGGAGTGCCTGAAGGCTCAATGAAATTCAACGTAGGTGGAACGCAGAGGGCAAATGGAGGAGCAGCCACGCAACAGAGACGAAGGCTGTATTGTGTGACATAGGCCTTGAAGGTCACATGAAAGATACTGATTTTATCACAGAAGACTAGAAAGCTAATGAAAGGCTTTATGCCAGGATGTGGCCTGACACTTTGAAAATTTTGTGGAAAGTAATAAAGTGTGAAAATGAGGATGCTGGTTTGGAGGACAACTCTGTGATACCATCAAGAGACACTTCTGCATCAGACTACAGAGGCTTTGAGGGTCGAGATTACAAATACGTAAGACTAGACAGACAAGTAATATATGCGATAGAAAGAAATTGGATACAGAAGGAAAGGCAGTGGCTTAGAACACACGTGAGATTTTTAACATGAGTAATTAGAAGCTATATGATTTCTCACGAGAATCCCTGCAGGAGATCTAGTTTGGGGATGGAAAATAGTTCGGATTAGAACATGCTGTTTCTGATGGATATATAAATAAAATAACAGTGTTGAGTAACATCTGTAGCCATAGTTAGGGAATTACAGGAGGAAGTTTAATTAGTGAAATACATTTGAGAAAGTTAATACAGCAACCATAAGTTAGAGTTTAGGAATGGATGATACTAATAGATAAGGTGTATAGAAACGTAAAAGCAGGCCAAGGGGCAACATTGGAAGGATGTAGCTTGTAAAGCCCCACAGAGGATAAGCCAGCAGAAGTCTGCAAATTAGTCTGCAAGTAGTGAAAAGATGAGAAACACTGAAATTACGACATCCAAGGAAGAAGAGTATTTCCTACATAGTGAGTGGGTAACTAATAATATACAAAGTTGTTGCGATTCCAGGTAAGGAAAGGATATCTAGATTCAGGAGAGGGAAATTCGGGAGAAGATCTAGTGGTAGCTGTAACTGAAATCCAAGAAATTAGCTAGTAGGCTGAGTCAGGGCCATGAATATGAAGTGATAATACCTTCAATCAGGCCTCAGTATGAGTGAGTAAGTGAAAATTAAGAGATGGTCAGTAAAACAACAAGAGGTGGAAAGCTGGGCAGTAGCGCTTAGGATAAGGTTTCTATGGAGACAGAGGAAGAGAGAGAGAGAGAGAGAGAGAGAGAGAGAGAGAGAGAGAGAGAGAGAGAGAGAGAGAGACAGAGACAGAGACAGAGACAGAGACAAAGACAGAGAGAGGAGGAAAAGATAATAGAAGCATCCAAAGCTTCTAATTTTCTTTCCTGGAAAATTTAAGGCATGAAAAAAGAAATGCAAGTGTTTGGGAAATGATTCACTTGAGAGAACATGTGACCCCCAATCTGTTATCAACACCTCTGTCAGTCTCTGTAATCACAAAGATGTCGTCTAGTTTCCTTTCGGCTGGTGCATTTATAAAATCATTATTGGAAAAATTTTGGCACTGGCCATTGCTTAACTTATCCAATACACAGACAATAAAAGTTTAGATTATAAATATAATATCTCCACATATGTTTCCAGTTAAGAAAATACTTTAGGCTTTCTGATGATATAAACGGCCTAGGGAGCCACAGCTGAGTCATAAGTATTTTTAAGCTGCAAAATGAAGTTCTGTGTGAAAGAACTGGTGAATGACTATAGATGGCTTCTGATGCACTGGCAAAATATTTCCTGTAAGCTATATTTCCGTTGATTTACCTTTTCCTTTCATGCTTGCTAATAAGACATCTCTTTGGCTGAGAGTGGTTTCTGGCTCATCTGTGTAAAAGTGACCTGCTGTGCTGCTCCAGACATGAGCAAGCCTTGTCATTCTGTTCTCTTCAGCAGACTGTGACATGCAAGAAATGAGCCCAGCACGCAGAGGGGGACAGCCAGCAGAGGAGAGCAAAAGTGTGTGTGGCTGTGGCAGCAGGAGGAATTTACTTCCTGAAGATCCACATGACATGCCAAATTAGATATTTTCAGTCCCTCAGTTATTAACAGGTTAGTGATTCTTCCCATCACCAGACTATCTTATGACATCCTGATGTCCAAAGGACCATGTATTCAAATTGGCCTCATTTGGAAAGCACAACATGGCAACATAGATTGTCTTATTCAAAAGATGCTGCCAATTGCTCAGCTGGGTTGGCAAATCATAAAATTGAACAAAAAGCAATATTTGTTACTATTGTGTTTCAAAAATGGGCATCATACTCTTACCCCTACAGCCTTTTTTCTTTTTTCTTTTTATTTTGATTTCATTAATTTCAAATCTGATCCCCCCTTATTGATATGTATAAGTGCAAACTCTAAGGTTTACAATGAAGTTTAGCATTTTGTGCACATACGTATCTTGTCAAGGTGACAAGGACTTTCCCACTCTCCTTTTGTCCCTTCCCCTACCCACCCCTCCCTCCCTCCCTCCCTACCCTACCCCCCGTCTCACTTTGTTTTTCATTTTAAGTTCCATACAGTCTTTTTTTAAGTACAAGATTTTGTTCTACATTTAACTAGCTCTTGTTTCAAAGCCATGCTAGTGAGCATGAGATTCTGTGCTATCAGAATGCCTCTGAGGAAGTGAATCACCTTAGAGGCATGAAGAACATCCTAAGTTTAAATCCGCGGAAAGAAAGAAAACAGAGACGCTTAGGAGATAGCCAAGTGGAAAATATTCATATTTTTATGAAGCTCTCAAACCCAGATTTTATTAATATTCAACAGTAAGATTTTTGCTTTGGACTCAAATAATTTGGTGGAAGCGATATGAGAGTATGTTAAAGAAGCATTTGTTACAAAGAAGGTCAATCTCCGATTATATACAGCCAGATGAGACATGTACACACAGTGAGTGAATTGGTACCAATCTGTGTCCTAGGGTCAAAGTTTAGATGATTTTCCAAATAGATAAATTGGGGACATAAACCGTAGCTCATTTACTGGTGTGTGCCAAATATAAGAAATACAGGAGAAGAAAAAAAAAAGACAGAAAAGAAAAGAAAGAAAAAGAAAATAAGATAACAACTAGTTAAGGATCAATTAAAAGATAAAAAAATTACTCAAATAAAACTTTAGCAAATTAAAATTAGAAAGTGAGTTAAAGAAATCACTTAGGACACATTTTGCTGAAATAACTGAGATTTGTCAGTAATAATTCAATCCATTCAAAATTCTGATTGAGTACCTACTTGAGACCAGTGATGGAACCATCACTTAGGATACCCAAATGAAAAAAAAGATAAAATATTCTTGCCTCTCAAAATGTAACTTCTACATATATGAAGAATAGAAGATAATGACTTATAAACATAATAGGTAAATTATATAATTATAAGAAAGTGATACAAGTTATAGAAAAATTCAAACTAGAACAAGGCAATATGTACAATACATATGAAAAGGAAAATGTTTGAAATATTTAGCAAAATTCAAGCAGACTTTGTTAGCAGTGTTTAAATAGTTAAAGAAGTTGATAAGGTTGGCATGTAAATAGCTGAGAAAGTAGTGTCCCCAGCAGAGTGAGCCGCCAGCGTAGACCTGGAAACAGAAGCACATCAGCCACAGAAGCTGGTATTTTTTAAAGATAAGAGTCAACTTTCATTCACTCTAAGGTCCACCCGCAATATGCGAACTCTAACCCTGAGAACAGAGTTGGTTCAGCTTAGTACATGTAGTAGACAGGACAGATCCAAAAATAATACCAACGTGTATGTTTTGGACCTGTTGTGTAATCTAGCAAAACAGATTTTATAGATTTAATTTACTTGAGAATCTTGAGGTGAAAATATTATGCTAGATTATCCTAATGGGCCAGGTACAATCAAGAGAGTTCTTCTAAGAGAAAGGCAGGAGGGTCACAGAGTCTGGAGACAATTGAACGGATGCTTCTGACCTTTAAGCTGGAGGAAGGAGCCAAAATCCAAGCGATGTAAGCTATGTTTAAAAATTGGAAAAGGGAAAGCAAAGAATTCCCATTGGAAACCTCAGAAAGAATCCTAATTTAGGATTTTATACCTTTAACTGTTAGAGGAAAACAAGTTTGAGTTGAGTTAAGACATTTTGTCTTTGGTAATTTGTTGCATTAATAGGGAATTGTACAGTGTATCAGCAATCTACATTTTATTGCCTTGGGAAGATCCAATCCCAGAATTCCTGCCGGCCTCAGGAGACAATCTATAAATATGGATAAATTCAAGAGGCCAAAGCAGCCCCAGGTTCCCCCTGTCATTTCCAAAGACAACCTTGAAACTCATGAAGACCATTCCTAAATCTATCAGAAAGCCTTGGGACCTCATGGTTCCTCACAGGAAGCGTGGAAGAGTTAGCCCAACTTAGACGTTTATGAAAGTCATAAATTTGATTGTGGGTATGGATGGGCTGACCTTGTTTGGCAAGAATCCATTTATTTCCACCATCGCCTTTTTTCTGTATGTTTTACCTTGACCAGGATGGCGCTTTCCTTCTGTACTGGCAGATTTGCAAAGACTCCTCTATTTCTCCCGTTTCTACGAGAACGCTTACTGTTCTGGAATGTGGATAATAATAAGAGAACATTTGTGTTCTAGTTTGTACATTATGTGTGCGATGAATCATTGCCTACATAAACAAAAAGTAGAGTGAGCTCAGCAGACTCTGTTTTTCCCCCCACATTTTATTGATATGTACACGTGCAAAATTCAAGGTTTACAATGAAGCTGAGCATTTTGTGCACATACGTATCTTGTCAAGGTGACAAGGGCTTTCCCACTCTCCTTTTGTCCCTGTCCCTCCCCACTCCTCCCTTTCTTCTCCCCCACCCTACTCCCCTCCTTCACTTTCAATTTTCAGTCACCAGCAATTCCTACTTCACTAACCCTAAATGTAGCGATAGTATGCAGGGATCCAGCAGTTCTCTGTAGGATGACCAGCCCGGATGAATTAGAAAGTAGCAACAGACTTTGAATAAGCAACTTCTATTTGTATAAATCTTTGGCTTCTTCTAATTTGGTTTCCTTGTTTCTGGTTTGAAAAACAATGTCTAAATCATTCAGCTAATGTAATGTATTAAGTGATCACTCATATACTGTACACCCATTTTTTTCTCTTCTTTTTATATGTATAAAACCATCACAAATATAAGCTTAAAAATAATTTTGCACTGGAATGAGTGGTAGAATGTGTACTCTGCATACACAATGCCTGGATTAAATCTTCAGTAGAAAAAAGAAGAAATAATTTTCTCTGCATATATATATATATACATATATATATGTATATATATATATGTATATATATATATATGTATATATATGATGTTATATACACACAAATTGTAGTAGAAATAATTACTATATCAAATAATAAATACAAATAAAACATTTTCCTTAGTCAACTGTTCATCTTGCCCTTTTTTCCCTACTATTGTTTGCTCAGTTTTTCCTCATAAAAACAAAACTGGGTTTTCAAAGTTTTTTCCTGGTTCTGAGTAGAAAGAAAGTGTGACTTCTATTTCAGGTCATTTAATTCAAGATTCAAGCTGAAAGAAGAATAAATCAAGACAAGATAAAGTGTAGACAAAGGAAGAAACAATTTCACGAATGACCATTAACAAATTTAGAATCTTCCTGAATGCTTTTACTTGTAGATATCTTAGCCTATGTAAAAGTACTTTAGGGACTTTTGAGATGATAGAAGGGGTACAATGGAGTGAGTATGAACACGGAATCTAGAACCAAGTCATTGCAGGAAACCGCTATGAGAACTACAAAACATCAGTAGAAAAACAGGAGATTCATCACCTTGTGAAACTAAACCTGCTGCACGTGAGCAAAGTCATGGAAACATGAAAGCCAGAATCAAGGTCCACGTGCTGACGTCTGAAAGGACGGAGGAGAGCCCTGGTGGGGCATCACTTGAGTTGAACACCTTGTTGCAGATGTTGTCAGAATCAAAATAAAATCACTTATATCAAACCCCAATAAAATGGAATCAGGAGGTCTTGAAAGAAGAACTCTCTCACACACATGCATATGACAGAAAGTATTGCAAAGATACTCTGGAAACCAAAAACAAGCACAAAGGCTGCCCCAAGCCTAACAACAAGGCACTTGCGCCAGGGCACATGCTTTGCAGCTGCCTGCTCAAACTTGACATAGATCAGGTAGCCAAGGAAAATCATTTCAAAATACGTAACTTATCTCATTTTGCCATTAAAATCTTTTTCATTCTTTTATTCACTGAATATGACTATGACCTGTCACAGCATGCATGTTTCAAATCCCAACCTTGTGCTTGTTTTCAAATAAACTCATTATTTCTTTGTAGGGCCTTTTCTCAATTGTTAGTTAGATCGAAATAATGCACCATGATGGATTTTGTATAACTTCTCTATCCAACCTGAACAATACCACGATACAATTACTTGAAAGTGTTATTACATTTGGGTTATATTTAGCATTATTTTTTGAAATATAAATTTACTTGGTTATCCATATCCAATATGGCAAAAGTGAGATTTTTTTGTAATTACTCATCACATTAACAAAAATTTTGCCGTATCTTTGGTACACACAGATGACTTTTCGCTTGTATAGTGGGAAATGTAAAGAAAGAGTCCTGCCCTTTGAAATATTCAGAACTGATCACTCAGTGAATTTGCACCTCATTGCTTGCCCTGTGAGAATGGCATTTTTTTAGTCGACAGGATGTTAAAAATTCCAGGATAGGTGAATTTTATTTTATTAATGCTGAGAAATGTCACTGCTATTATGTTTTTACAGTTGGATCTCAGTTGGTTATCCATTATCATTACAGATAACAGCTCCACGCTGCGCCACTAACATTCTCAAATGTATGTTGACAATGGAGTTGTGTGAAATCCTGAGAACTGCAGAGCAATGTGCGTCTTTTTAAAATTAGATGTTGAAAAACATGACATAATGCATCTTGAAGAAAAGTAGATAAAAGTATCATAATAAAACCTTGGAAAATATGACATTATGGTTTCTTTCACAGGAGTGATAAAGACGGTTCAAAGCGATATTTTAGAACTTTATCAGGGTTTTCAAGGTTCGATCATCAGAATTCTGGTGTGTTGTGGATTTCAAGCTTCATTTCTGCTTTTGTTTCTTGGAGGTGCTTAATCTCCATTTCACCTTATTTTACTGAGTTAGCTTCCCAACTGGGGCATCCTTGGGCTGTTCTTTAGGAGGACGAAAGAGTAAAAGAAAGAAGAAAGAAAAAAGAAAGAAAGGAAGGAATGGAGGAAGGAAGAAAGGAAGAAAAGAAATTATAAAACCTTCCATCCCATTTCATTATAAAATTAGAATTTCCTCGAAATTAGAAAAAAAGAGTGAAATTTACCCTTCTTTCATAATTGTAAATACTTTTCACATTTGTTTTCCTAAAGAAGTCCTATTACTAACAAAATGTGGGGAGGTTATTTAAATTAATGAATTCGTCGATACAATTTTTTTTTTTTCCCCTTGAGACAGGGTCTTGCTTTATAGCCCAGTCTAGTCCTAAACTCACTATGTAGCCCAGGCTGGCCTCGAACTCACAGCAGTCCTCCTTTCTCTCTTCCTCTGCCTGCCAAGTGCTGGGATTACAGGCATGCACCACCACCCCTGGTTTATGTGGTGCTGGGAAATCAAACCCAAGGCCTTGTGCTTGCTAGGAAAGCACTCTGGCCTCTGTGCTATTCCTCCAGCCTGGCAATTCTCTCTCTCCTTTAAATCTAACTTTTAAAATGCATTTTATTTGAATACATGTGTACATGATTTATTTACATGTTAATTATGTACAACTTGGGGAACACATATCTCTTTTTGATCATTTGTCCCTCCCCTTTACCCTTTTCTTCCTTCTCTGACCTCCCACTCCCAGTGTCTCTTCCCTCTTCCAAGCACTCCATTTTTTCTCCTCTTATCCTTTCTCTTACGTTAAGTCATTTGTTTATTTATTCATTCATGTATGTATTTTTGAGACAGGGTCTTGCTCAGTAGCCCAGGTTGGTCCTGAACTCATTTGTGTAGTCCAGGCTGACCTTAGGCTCAGGAAAATCAGCCTGCCTTAGTCTCCTGGGTGCACTAAGTCCTTTTATACCTGTATTTATTGAATCTCATATGACAGACACTAGGCAATACTTACTCTTTTGTGTCTGGTTCATTTCTCTGAGCATTATCGACCCAAAGTGACCCCCTTTTCTTGCAAATGTTTCATACCTGTCTTTCTTTACAGTTGCATATCATTCTATTGTGTATACCTACCGAATTCTTTTTTCCTTTATTCCTCTGTTGATGGGCATTGCTGATTGTTTCCAGGATTTAGCTATCATGAGTTGTGCTGCTTTAGACATGGATGAGCATGTGTGTCTATGATAAACTGACTTCAGCTCTTTTGGAAAGATGCCCAGGAGAGCTGTAGCTGTATCAAATGGAATTCTATATTCATCTTTCTAAGGAAACTCCTAACTACTCTGCGTAGCAGTTGTACCAGTTTACAATGTCAACGACCGTGTAGAAAGGTTCCTTTTTTTCACAAAACCTTGCCAACATTTTTTGAGTTCTTTATTAAAGCCATTCTTATTGGCATCAGTTGGAATCTCAGGATCATTTTGATGTGTGTTTGTCTGACAGTGACAGATGCTGAACACTTTTTCATGTGCCTATGGGCCTTTTGCACTTCTCTTATGAAATGTCTTTTCACTTCAATTGCTTCTTTTTAATGAGTTCATTTTTTATTTTGTTTTTTTGGGGGATTTTTTTTAGTATTCGAGTTATTAATCCTCAGTTAGAAGAATAGCTGCAAATTTTTTCTCCCATTCTGTGGTCTTTCTCTTCACATCGTTGATTATTTCCTTTGCTGCCCAAAAGCTTTGCAGTTTTGTGTGGTCCCATGGGTTGATCTTTTCTTCAATGTCTTGTGCGACTGATGCTCAGTGCATGAAATCTTTTTCTGTCCCTATATCTTTAGTGTTTTCCCTATATTATCTTCCAGCAGGTCTAGTGTTTCTGTTTTGCCATTTAGTTTTTGATCCTTTTTGATCTGACTTTAGTATAGGGAGAAGGATATGGATCTGGCTTCTTTCTTACATATGTGAGTGGCTGATTCTCTCAAAACCATTTGTTGAAGATACTGTCTTTTCTCCAGTGAATGGTTTTGGCCTCTGTCTTAGTTACTTTCTCGTTGCTGTGACAGAATAACTGACATCCAAAATTTAAGAGAAGAAAGATTCCTTTTAGCTCATACTTTATTCATGGTGCAGCTGGCAAGGGTGAGGGCATGTGGCAGAGAGGCTGGAGAGCTGCTCAAGGCATTGCAGACAGAAGCAAATGAAACAGGAGCAAAGTGGACTGACCAGTGGGATGGGATCTGGAGACTCAGGCAGGGCCAGAGTCTTCCCAGGAAGAAGCTGTGACAATGTTTCTTCTTCCTTTCCTTACTTAACTCAAGCTTCCAGGTGGTTTGCCCCCACACCCAGGGTGGATACCCCTCCCTCGCTTCTTGGCCCAGAAGTCAGTAACACTAACCTGGAAACCTCGTGTGGGAAACTCTTAATCCCAACAAGTTGACACAGTTCTTTTAGGTCAATCCTCAAGCATCCATTCTTTCCAGCCAACCCCACTCCCCAACAGCAAACACATGAGGCTTTTGGGGGGACACTTAAGATCCAAAACACAGCAGCCCTTTCATTAAAAATCAGGTAGTTAAGCATGCTCAGGCTCATCTGCGTATCCTTAGTTCTGTTCCATTGACATTTCTCTCTGTTTTTGTGCGTGTGCCATGTAAATTTAATCACTCTTGATTTGTGGTATCATTTAATGTCTGGAATTGTGATTTCTTTATCTTTTCCCTTGTTAGTTACAATTGCTTTAGAAATTCTTGGGTACAACATGTTTTGGTTTAAGTTTTTAACACAATCTGCCAATTTATGTCTTTTGATTGGTGATGTGAGACTATTGACTCTAAGAATTACAAATATCAACAAATATCGAATCAGGACATTGCCCTGGATTTTGGCTGTTTTCCTTCCTGAGTCATTGTCTGTTTAGATGTAATCTCTTGTGGATGCCTGCCTGCCTCTGGCTTCTTCGCTGTGCCTGTCCTTCCCATCTTTATCCAGCAGACCCATAGGAATTTTTTGCCCTGCTGGTTAGTTGTCATACATTTCTTCAAGTTTTCCTATTGGAAGGACTTCATTTCACCATCAATTTTAAGAATATTTTGCAGGATATAGGAGTATCGGTTGACAACACTTTTCTTTTCTTTTCTTTCTGGGCTCTGAAGAGCTTGTGTTGAGAAGTCTGCTATCACCGTGGTAGGTTTGCCTTAGTAAGTTACTGGCTGATTTTCTCTGATAGCTTTCAAAATTTTTCTCTCATTGTGCTTAATGTCTGTAAATTTTATCTTGATGTGTCTCGAGGAGCTTTTGTATTGGTCTTATCTGATCGATATATGGTATGCCTCTGTCATTGTAAGTCCATATCTTTTCCTGTATATGGAATTTTTCTCTTATAATTTCAGTGGCAATATTTTTTATTCCTTTAGTTTGGATTTCTACTTTTTTCCTGTAGTGCTGAAATTCTACAGTAAAGCTTCTTTGAGTCATCTAACATCAGCTGGAAACCATGCTGATGTTGGTATAGTGTCATTTGAACATCCTTCAGGGTGTGGTCCATGGCTTCCATCCTGTCTTCTAGATGTGAAGTTTTCTCTTGACTTTGGCTTGTTCTATTTAACACAACTTCCAAGGAGGTTTTCATCTCCTGATGACCTGCTAATATCTTTTTATATTTTTTGAATTTTGTAGCAAATGTGTCATTCATTTCTTGAATGGATTTCTTTAGTTGAGCTTGTTCCTCGTTCATCTCTCCTTCTCTCCTTGAACTCTGCAGTTATGTCCTTTCTGAACTCACTAAAATCCTGAAGAGATTGTTTTCAACTCTGTTTTACATCTATTATTAGAAGGCATTGTTTGAATCTGCCTTGTGGTTCCCAGGTAGACTGATGATTGTGCTTTTTATATTTTGGATATCTGCCTTCTTTGCTGTTATCCTGTTCGGATCTTCTTTACTGAACTCGGGGCTTTGGGGGAGGGGGGAGGATCTTGCGACCACGCTTTCTTATCTTACTATCGCCTTTGTTGTCAGTCTTCAGAGTTAGCTGGGCTTTGATTGGCCTCCAGGAAGGGCTGGACCCCTCTCTTGGGTAGCCGGGATCCTGGGTCCTGAGAGGTTATATTTAGTTTCCAGCCAGCTCTACTTAGTTTCAGTATCCTATTGTGGTGCTATTAGCTAGCTAGTGCCAGGCTTTGGCCTGTTAGCAAAGCACAGGAGATGGGATGTTTGGGTGACAAGACCCAGTATTCAATTAACTGCCACCATATCTTCTTAGGACTTCCACTGAGAATGTCCCAGCTGGTTAGAGTCTGTTGCCCTTTGTGGCCCACAGGCTCTCTAACTGCAGCTCCCCATTAGCTTCTTCTTAACTGAATTGCGCCTGCCTGGGTTAAGCAATGAAGCTGGGATTTTCCCAAATAGTAACTACTCAGTTCCGCTGTCTGGAGGAAGGCGTTGGTCAAGGCAGGCCCAGTTTAAGCAAGCAAAGGGGAAGAAACTGGGACAGGGCTGCCTGCGCTGTAGATACAGACTCTACATACTTCTGCCCCCTTATGGTTGAAGTGTGCTCACAATTCCCTGCCAGAATTCTTTCCTCACTTATTTCGCTATCACCGCCCATGGGTTTGATCCTTCACAGACTTGGTGGCCTGGGCAGTTCCCTACCATAGTCCACAGGTTTCCACACTGCCTACAGGGACACTTGACCTGCGCAGATTAAATGAGCCCTACACAGTCACCATCTTCCCTCACCTCCCAAGCTCATACAATTCTGAAAGCCTGGCAAATTCTGAATTTTCTGGGACAGCTCAGCAAGCTAAAGAAGGGAGAGCTGTACTTAGAATCCAAAAGCAGTCTTCAGCAGAGTTCTTTCTTTGGGAGACATCACCTTTTTTTTTTTTTTTTTTTTTTGAGGCATTGCATTTTTTTCTTTCAGAGAAGCCTTAAGTTTTTGCTTTATTAGAGTCTTTAGCTACTTGGATGAAACCCACCCACATTAGAGAAGGCAATCTGCTTTATCCAAAGTCCACTGATTAAAATCTTAATACCATTTTTAAAAACATATAAAACATCTAGAATAATACTTGACCAAATATTTGGGCATCATAATGCACACAGTTGACACGTAAAATTTACTAAATTTACCATTACAAGCTTAAAGGTTTGCCAGCAATTTCATCAGCAGTAGAAATAATGGGAAAAGAAAAATAGTTTTATCTCAAACAGAGTTCGATATCCATTACTTCTTCTCTCAGTTCAGTTAAAACCACGATCTACTTCAGAAAATCTAGACCCCATCTTCATCGAAAATATTTTTTGTGAACTGTGTGTGCACAAACACATATCTTAACATAGAAGTATCATTTTCATAGAGATTTCAAGTAATATGGAATAATAATCTAGAACATGACAATCCTCAAATCTCACCATGTAGTCAGCCATCTCTTGTAGACATAGTATCTATTATACTCTTTCAGGACAATAATATTTTCCGCTACTTTTTTTTTTCATTTTCCTCTCATAATCGCCTTGCCTACCACTGAGATATGGAGTATATAATGGTTAGCTACATTAAACCTTTCTTATCATATCTCTTTTAAATGTCTATTCTTTGTTAAAATTATAACAATTAAAAAGCAATGCATTTTAAATATCTTAAGAAAAAGTCTTATGGATATTATTGGGTCAATCTTCTCAAAGACAATGACTGTAAAAACATTTTTTATGTATTCTACATTCTAATTTTCTGAGATTTTTGTAAGACTCAGATCACAGTCAATAAAAGATAATAACAATAGAGTGAAGAAGGTGGAACAATGTCCTTAGAGAGATGAAAAGAAAATAAAAGTGTGCTCAGGTATAATCAAAACTATTATAGTGCAATAGTGCTAAAGATAGCATTACTATTTTCATTCCAAGCATATAAATTTGCTGTTTTCTCTGCCAAGATTCATTAGAACCTGGACAACAACCATTTTTGAGATCCAGAATTCATATCTTCTTAGAAAGACTGATTCATCACAAAAAACTAGATATAGGTTGATCATTAATAATATAGTGATCAGAAATCTAAAATTCTCACATGTTAGAACTTTGGGAACACTGATATGATGCCACAAACAGAAAATTCTATACCATGAGACTGTCTTATCTACAAAATTATTAAAACAAAAGTTAGCTTCAGGACCTGTGTAACAGTTGTATGTCAAACACAAAAGTGAGTTTTGTGTTTAGGATTGGATCTCATCTGCAAGAGATCTTATCTATATACACATATTTCAGAATTCTCCTAAACCTTCTACCACCCAAGAAATTAGAAAAAGATCCAAAATATTTATGATTTCAGGCATTTGGAAAAGAGAGAAACTCACCCTGTACTGTTCATCACAAGTATCTTCCGTGATCTGTGCTTTTGTTCTCTGCAGTTCAACTACCCATAGTCCAAGATGATTAGAAAATATTAAAAGGATGTCTTAGCCACTTTCTTATAGCTAAGAAATAATACTGATATCCACAACTTATGGACCAAAAGATTCATTTTAACTCATCATTTCAGAAGATCTCATACAGGGTATTCATGAACAGTAGGCAATGCTGGAAGCATATGGCAGAGTTCTAATCAGAGAAAAGCTCTTCATGGTGTGATAGACAGAAAGCCAAGTAAGAGAGGAAGAGTGGAGCTATCCTTCTCCATCCTGTTCCGGAAACCTTCCACTTCCAACCGGTCCCTTGCTCTTAACAACACAGGTTCCATAGGAATCACATTACACCCAAATGCATAAGGCTTTGGGGGGGGGGGGACATTCTAGATCTAAGCCATAACATTTTGCCTATAGCCCCCAAAAGACTCATGTCCACCTCTTTATAAAAATGCATTTAGTCCTTCTCCAAGAGTTGCCAAAGTTTTAACAGTTCCAGCACAGTTAAAACTCCAAGTTCAATGTCTGCTCTGAGACTCAAGGAAAACTCTTAGTCATGAGCTTCTGTGAAAAATCAAAGGTAAGCGCTTCCAATGTGCAATTGCACAGGACAAATATGCTCATACAAAAACGGAGAAATAGGATTGAAAGCAATTGGACCTAAAGCAAGTTCTAAACCCAGGAAGGAATCCTTTAGTTGAATCCTACAGTCCTGTGTTTAGCATTTGGGGCAAATGTTGAGGAGACACACACTCCTAATGGCTTTCATTAGCTCTGCTCCTACAGTGTTGCCTCTGGATGTAACTTTCATAAATTTTCCTTAGGACTGGCTCTGTTCACTGCATGTAGTCTTCCTCAGGAGACAATCCATGTTTTGACATATCCAAATTTTTAGTGCCTCCAGTTCACCTTAGGCTTTTCCTTCACAACTTCATGCATTACACTCCTAGAGGCACACAGCTTAGACTCCAAGGCCTTCCTCTGAAATCTAGGTACCAACATTCTGATCTTTTGGGATCTGACTAGAATCTCTCAGCAAACTCAGTTCACAGTATTATAAGGCTTCTATAGCCAGCATCTTTACACCTTTCCACATTCCTCCTGCAAATCATTTCCAAGGGCTTCTAAACCACATGGTTAGGTAACGATACATCACCAACATTATTTTTGTGCCCTTCAGTTTCTGTCTTGGTTATTTTCTTGTTTCTGGAAAAGAATTCCACCCCCCCCCCCCCGCCCCATTTTATTGATATGTATTAGTGCAAGATTTAAGGTTTACAATGAAGTTGAGCATTTTGTGCACATATGTATCTTGTCAAGGTGACAAAGACTTTCCCTCTCTCCTTTTGTCTCTCCCCCTCCCCACCCACCCTCCCCTCCCTACCCCCTGGTTCACTTTGTTTTTCATTTTAAGTTCCATGAGATAGTTGTGATCTGGGTTTCTCATATCAGAGAGACCATTCGATGTTTCACCTTCTGCTTCTGACTCACTTCACTAGGCATTATGTTCTCTAGCTTCTTCCATTTGCCTGCAAAAGCCTCCATGCCGTTGGACTTTATAGATGCATAGTATTCCATTGTGTATAAATACCTAGTTGAATCCTATAGTTTTGTGTTCAGCGCTTGGGGTAAACTACCTCCAAATACATGAGCTTTTGTCATACATTCCAGATCCAAACTATAGCAGTTGGATATTCCAGAAATAAAAAACTTCTTGTATACCATCTAATAGTATGATGAAAACCCACATCACCCTGCTTCGGCCTACCCAAGACGTGAATTTTCCTTTTGTCCTCCATGTGTAGGCTATCCATGCCACCTGTTCCTTTTAGTCACTTAGCTAGAGGTGCTCCTGATTGTCAGGCTGACTTCCATGGCATTATGGTGCCTATTTTCAAATAATCCTACCTTACTTCTTAATGACCTTAAAGTACAATCCAAGTGCCAAAGACAAGACAAACAAGAATACCTTCAAATGAACAAAAAGTTGTGAATTTAGTAAGAGAAAAGGCAACCTATGTTGAGGTTGATAACATGGTAGCTTTGGTGCCACATTTCGAACTGTAAAAGTTGCATCTATAATAAATGCTTAGTTATGATAGAGAAGACATCATTTGTGTGTGTGTGTGTGTGTGTGTGTGTGTGTGTGCGCGCGCGCACATGCGCTAGTGTGCGGGTGTATACATATAAGAAAAATATATTCAGAATTAATGCTATCTATAGTTTCAGATTTTCATTGAAGCTGGATTGGATGGGGCTGGAACATGTTTCCAGTGGATAAGACACCATTATGGAGTTGAAACACAAAACTCCCTCTCTTGCATATATTGTAGGCATTTGTATTCTGAACATGATGTCAGTTGTGATGAAAAATGTTTGAAAGTTACTTCTCTCACTAATGAAAAAAAAAACCTTTTGAGAGCCACTTCTTTAACATTGTTAGGGAGAAAATAATTATATTTGAAAAAACAATTGTTGTTCTCACAAATTCTCATTGGAACTCACTTAGGACTTCTGTACATGTCCTGGGAGACTAAGAGACCAAGTGACAGGCAAAGTAAGATTGCATTAGCATGTGCTAGAGTCCACCATGTTAGGAGTTGCAAGAGCATGATGGGCTAGATCTGGTACATGTATTCACTCTTTGCAGAGGTGGTGCATCTTGGGTAAAAAAGAATATAATACAGAGGGCTTCAGAAGCATATGTCAAGAGAAAAATGTTGAGAAAAATGAGAAGAAGGAATGAGGAATGTGCACAAAGAAATATTCATAGGCTGGTCAGTCTCCCCCCCCACTACATACATGTGTCTGTATTTATACACATGAGTAGTTTATATACACATGAGTAGTTTATATACACAGTATCCAATTCAGAGTAATTGAGTTGTCCTGAAAAAGTCAACTAGTTTGTAACTAAATATACAGATATTTAACAGAATATAGTAGTAAGAAGAATCACATGTAATGGAACACGCACATAGAGATAAACATCTACCTTCAGTGGTCTGTGTTTCTTGACTCAGTTCTAGTACACAAGCAGAAATTTTTCCATGAGTATAGGCAAAATTCCAAGTTAATTGCAAATAAAAATCTTTGAGATGTGAGACTAAACTTTATAAATTCAATACCTGTCATGTATCTTGGACTAGTACATTAGCCGTTTGGTAAGTTGATGAGTTCAAAAGTGATGTGGGGGGTGGGGATGTAGCTCAGTTTTGGAGGAATTGCCTAGCATGCACAAGCCCCTGGGTGCAATTCTTGATACTTCCAAAAATGGTTTAATTGCCTGAATTATGCTTCCCTAAATTTGTATGTTGAGGATTCCACATTCTGACTCTCAGAATGCAGCCATATTCTGATATAAAGCCTGCAATGTGGTGTGAAGATTAAATGAGATCTTGTTGATTACCTTAAAGCAACACTGTCTTTGTAGAGAAGGTCTTTAAAGATGTGGTAAAGTTAAAATGAGGCCAGTAGGATCAGGGCCTAATCCAATATAGCTGTTGTCCTCAAGAGACAGAAACACTAAAGATGTACAAGCACAAATGAAAGACTATGTGGGGACACACTGAGTGGGTGGCCATCCTCAAGCAAAGGAAAGATCTGAGAGGAAAGCACACAGTCCAACACCTTGGTCCATGACTGCACGTGTCCAGAACTGTGGAAAAACAAACTTCTGTTCTTTCAGTCATTCAGTACTTGTTTATGGCAGCTTTCAAATTAATATAAAAGAGAGAAAGAGATGAAGAGATCATTGTAAAATAAGAGCATAGTATTAAAAATAGGGAGTAGTTATAATATATTCAGATTTTGTATTTCATATTTTGACAGAAAATATTTATGTCTACTATCTTAGGTTCTTTGCAAAATGACAATACAAGTATACTTCATTTATTGCACTTTGCAGATATGCTTCTAATAAATTGAAAATAAATGATAATAAATAATAAATTGAAACTTTGTATGGAGCAATGGTATCAGCACTATTTTTCCATAGCATTACTCACTTTGTGTCACATTTTGATAGTTTCTACAATATTTCCTTCTTTTTCGTGATTATTATGTCTTTTATGACAACCTGTGAAAAATAGTTACTTTATTTTTGCAATGCTGAGTACAAAACATAGGGACTGCCAAACACTCTATCTGTAGCCTTTATAATAAGTAATCAGATTACTATTGCTATTCCTTTGAGAGCCCCAAACTGTGCCCATATAAGACAGCAAATTAATTGATGTACACCATCTGTACTTTGACTACTCCAATCACCAGCCATTCCTGTGTTTCTCCCTGATGCCTGGGCACAGTATTGAAATGTGACAACGCCTGTCCCATGATGGCCTCTAAGTGAAAGAGTCACAGGTCTTTTACTTTAAATGTAAAAGTAGAAATGATTCAACTTAGCAAGGAAGGTATGTTAAAAGCAAATGGAAATGGAAAGCAACCCCCAGGGAGCCAAGCAATAATCTATGCTGTCATGCGAAGGAGAAGTCCTTGGGGAAAATTAAACATTTTTAGATCAGTGGTGGCAAAAAACCAAAACAGTCTACTGAAGACAACGTTTTAAAAGTTAGTGGTCTAGTTTGAAGATCAAACGGGCCACAACATTCTTCTAAACTAAAGCCTAATCCAGAGCAAGGCTCTCAATCTTTTCAATTTTGTGAAGACTGAAAAGAATGAGGAAGTTATAAAAGAACATTTTAAGCTCACAGATGTTGATTCATGATGTTTAGAGAAAAACCCATCTTCGTAGTGGAAAACTGTGAGATGCCCAGGCAAGTGCTAATGCTGAGGCGGCAGTGAGTCGTCCAGATGGCACAACCAAGAGCATCGCTAAAGATGGCTCCACTAAACAAAAGATTTTCAATGTAAATGGAGTAGCCTCCTATTGGAAGAATATGCCGTCTAGGATCTCCACAGCCAGGGAGAGTCAATACCAGAGTTCAGAGCTACAGAAGCCAGGCTGACCCTCTCCTTAGCACAGAGTGAAGGTAGTGACTTTAAGTTGAAGCCATTGCTCACTCAACATCTTGAAAAATCTCAGAGGTCTTAAGAATTATATAAAATCTACTTTGTTAATATTCTACAAATGGGTCAATGAAGCCTGAATGTTAACACATGTATTTACAACATGGTTTACTGATTTTTTGGCTCACTGTGGAGACCGCAAAAAGAAGATTCCTTTGAAAATATTACTTCACATTGGCGGAGCCCCTTCTTATCCAAGAATTTTGAGGGAGATGTGTGGTGACATTAATGTTGTTTTATGACTGTTAACACAGCCATTTGCAGCCCCTGGTTTAAGGGATAACTGTGAGTTTCAAGTATTATCATCTAAGAAATACACTTTATGTATCTCACGTAATTGAGGATTGGCATGGCATACAAGGATAGAGATCCTGTAGATAATTTTCTCTAAAGAATAAGTAAATTAAGAACGATCTAGAAAGAATTGACACTTGTTATTCAGGAAAGGAGCAAAAAATATGGACACTAACTGGAGTTTAGAAAAAAGTTGATTCTACCTCTCTTAATGATTTTCAAGTGTTCATGACTTCAGGGAAGAAGGTAATCTGGACTTGGTGGAAATAGCTAGGACATTAGAATTGGAAATAGAATCTGAATTCTTGCAATGTCATAATAATTTAATCTTGTTTCTGAATTATCTATAGCATCTTCATAAAAAGGTTGTTTATATCATTCAAGATCATCTCCCAAAACTGTAGAACCAACCTGAGTTACCTTAGAGTTAGGTTTATATTTTTCTGTTTTTCTCAGTTGTAAATAAAAATATTCTAAGCATATACATTTAAAATGAAATAAATATCTATGAATGCTATTCATTCTTGAGTTGCACACAGAAATACTTTCTTTTTATTCAGAGACATAATCTCACTTTGAAAATTTTGCTCTTTTAAGACTACCTAGGGCAGGAGGAACGGCACAGTGGTTCGAACACTTGTCTTGCAAGTGCAAGGCTATGAATTTGATTCCTCAGCACAACATAAACAGTGTGGTGGCACATGCCTACAATTTCAGCACTAGGGAGGCTGAGACAGGAGGAGTGTTATATGTTCAAGGCCAGTCTGGGCTACAAAGTGAGAACAAGCCAGGGTTACAGAGTGAGATCCTGTCTCAAACAAACAAACAAACAAAAAACCCTACCTATAAAATGAGCAAAATAAGTATTTTATTATCTAGTCAAAGGGTTAACACCACCTTTTATCAGTACAGCATCCATCACAGCAATGTGCTTGGTGTGCTATTCCATTTCACTGAAAAAGAAATTCGCAAACAGGGAAGTGAAGATTGGGATGATATAAGGCCCTTCATCCCTGATGAATACTTCTAGGAATTTCCAAGGCTTTAAACTAGGCTCACTGTAATATTATGCCTGCTCCGAAGTAAACTTAGAACTTACAGCAGTTTTCAAGTGTTTATTGAAACTGGACCCTAAAACAGTTCACATCTCATCATGAAGAACAAGTATCATGAGTCAGCTAAGCACTCGTATTGAAAATAGAGAAACTTGAGGTTCAACAAAGTTAACTAACTAGCTTGGACTCTGGTCTACTAGACTCTACAGTTTATGCTGTTTATGTTATTTTCAAAAGTAAGATCACACCATTATAGACTCAGGAACCCTACATAAAACAACACTTTTCTTTAATCCATTCAACAACTTTGCTTACCATGTAACAGTGCGGCAGACACAGGATGCCTGTGAATTTCTTCTTGCTTAAAGTCCTAGGGTGAAACATCCTGTCAGTATTCAAACTGCATCTCCAGAATCCTGTGAGCTTCTTAGGGAGGCTTCAGGGCACACTGCTATTGTGACGTCCTTACCCCTTAAACAGAGCAGCTCCTCTTTGATCTGTTTTACATGTAGACTTTCTTGTGAAAATATATTTCACTGTTTTAAGGAAGAAGCTTTAAAGTACACAACCAGGTGATTTCTAAAATGCCTACTACTTGCAATATGAATAAATTTAATATGGCTTTCCTTTATAACATGAATAAACATATGGTTTATTGCTTCCGAGAACCTTATGGTCTAGTTCTAAAACCAAAACAAACATAAATAATGGAAGAAAACAAGAGATCTTTAAAGACATTACATGATGAGGCACCAAGTAAATGCTACAGGTGACTGAGAGAGTAGCTTTCCCACTTGGCGAAGAGCCCACTTGTCATAACACAGGTGGCTCCGTCTGTGCTGGGGAACGCAGGCGCTTCTTTCTGCCTGTACTGCCAACAAAGTGCCTATCCTGGGCTTCCCTTGCTGTAAGGAGATTGCTAGAGCTTGGTGTTCTGCCACTTAAAACTTAATAAGTGCAGACATAGGATATGATTTTTGAATAATTCAAATCTCCATCTTATTAAAAATAAAATTTTAAATAGAGAAGGGAAAAGAATGATACACTCATCCACCTACAGGATAATAAGTAAAGAAACAAAGTTAAGTATCTGCTACTTTCATCATAAGTCATCTTTCTAATATAAAATCACCTTTATGAAAAATATATAGAGGACTTTGAGTAATCTTTACTTTCTATTTGTGGTTTATTTGGATTTGAGAATCTAATGAATATACCACCGTTAGAAACCAAAGGTAAAGGGAACAGGAGACAGGCAGATGAAGATAAGCCTATGAACCTACGTTCATTTCTCACAGTTGTTGAAGTGTCCATTTTTAGGCTTGCAACCAAATAGGTTTTCCAAGTATTTAGTCAATCCAGTTACTGGCAGCTAAAAACATTCTTTTGCCCCAGCGTCTCACCCCACAAAATGGCTTGTTCTGCATATCTTATTGCCTGGTCTTGAGCAGAGAGTTGCCAATGTTTTCTTAAGGCAAAGCGATCTTTCTTTCAATTCACCCATTGTCAATATCATTCTTCCCTTGGAAGAAAAAGGAAAGTCATTGACAAGAGCTGGCCAGGGTCACCTGGCCCAGTCACTTTGTCCACTTGGATGTTCAGTGCCTGTGTCACACGTTGGTAGGTATTATATATAATATAAATACTTTTACACGCGATACTCACTCGCCTATGTCCAGCCACGTTCCCTTAGGCCACATTTCCTGGCATTCCAGTTTTATTCTCTTCAGGCCACTCACTGACTAGGTCATTGAGCTCAGCTCAAGAACCTCTGGATAGTCTCTCCTCAAACTATTTTTATTCCAAAGTGGAGAAGACTGCATGACTCATTTGTACTCCATTCACTGGGGCAATTTGCCCCTTGTTATCCTTTTTTCAGGCTACCCCAACTATCACTGCCATGTCCTCATCAGCCATTTGTAACTTGTGCTCAAATAATGATCTACTTCACCCTAAGCCAAGAAGGGCATTTTCTTCCTCCTCCTCCAGATGAATGTTTAGGACTCTCTTCTCCCTAAAGACCTGGGGAGGACACATAGAGGTGGCATAGTGCCAAGCGGTTTAAGGAGCAGTGCTGCCCGGTTGTGCAGCTTTCTTGATTCCTCCAATATTACATGAGTCTGATAGCGTAGCACCATTTCCATCTTATGATGGATTGATGCTGTGTGCTGTTCTAATTACATAGCAAGCCCAACCCAAGAATAGCTTCCTGGTGAGCCCACCAGAGGCACGTAATCACTGACCAGCTACAGCAGAGTCCATGTTTCTACCCTGTAAAAACCATGTGTTCAAATCCTGATAACCATTGGGATGGTGTTTGGTGCCAAGACATTTTAAAAATGATTAAGTCATGAGGTTAAGGCCCCATTGATAGGATTTCTGTCCTTATGAAACAGACATGGAATAGTAGCCTCCAGAATTGAGTATTGCATTAAAACCTGGAATGATCAAGAGGTCACAACTACCTGCTTCTCCACTCTTGTCATCTTCTAATCATAGGTAAAGTGGGGACAGCAACCACCTAGGTACCTAGGAATGCGATTATGCTTCCGGAGTGGCTGGCTTCTCAACCTTCTTGGCTCTCCCTCTCTCTACTTGCTATGAGACTATGTTTCTCAGCTTTAGATGATTAACCTCTATTTTAGTTTGAGGCCAGTTTCCCAATTCTGCAAGCCAATTCTGTAACCATCTGTCCTACGGTTAACACTGGCCTGAAGAGAAAGCCACAAAACAACAGCTTAGTGATGGCGGGGCCTCGGTGCAGTGCACTCCTGGTAGCTTAAAGTGAGTTGTGTATTTCTTGCATAGTCCTATGAAATATAGTCCTCCAATGAGTTTCTGGCCTCACACAATACATTTAAACCAGCATGTCCACTTTCCTCAATCCTTTTATCCCCCCTCATCAGTCTGCCAAGGAAGCAGGCCGTTTCACTTTTCTCAGCACGAGGCGTGCTTTATCCACGCTCTTAAGAGTCGCCCTAGTAACATGGTATTCCGACCCCGAGATTCCTCTCAGGTTATTAAGTTCTGTGTCCCCCAAGAACCCGTTCCCCAAATTAATAAATCCTTACTTGTCTATTCTCATGTTCCTGGTCCCTGATCAAAACCTGACCCCAAAGGTGCTGCTGCTGTGGTCTGTGTAGGAACACGTCAGCTCATCCTCGCAGCTTCTTCCAGATATTACTATTTCTTTTTCCCTTTTATATCTTGCATGTGTCTAAAAATATAGTAAGTTAAACATAGGTATTGGCTTCATTATAAGGAAAACAAATATGACAATCTTCCAAACAAAAATGTATTTCACTGAAAAACAGACAGGGTTCTGTTACGTCCTGTCACATTCTAGCTGGTGACACCCAGGAGGAGGTCAGTCCCAGGTTCTAGTAGCTCAAGAGGAATCAGTGAAGCCCAAAGCTAAGGTCATGTGAACCCTCAAATCTACTGCTACAGCTTAAGTGTTTATCCCTACTGTTGAAATTTAACTGTCATTGTAAAATTAATATAAGGTGGGATTCTTAAGGCCACAATGGGCGTAACCTAACAAATAAATGAATGCTGTTATCACCTGAGTGGGCTGATTGAAAAAAGTGAGTTTGAAGCTCTTTGCTGTCTTTTACTATTTCTGCTTTCTGTGCTTCTACCTTGAATGAAGAAACATTGCCTGTTATCCTCTCTGGAGAACACTGAGCTCAAGATTTCATGTGGAAGCAAGATACCCAGGGCCTCCATAGGCACCAAAGCTGCCAGAGCTTTCACTCTGTACTTCCCAGCCTCCAGAATGCTAAGAAATATTATTTTTTCTTTATAAATTACCCAGGCTTGGCTATTCTGTTGTAACACCATGAAACAGATAAAGATATTTGCCTTGGCATAACAATTCTGCATTACCTAAGTGTTTGCTGTGGTCTTCGAGCCCTAAAAATCTCAACTATCATCCCAGATTCTCCTCATCCATATTCTATGCCTGACCGACAAGAAGTAGGAATTATTTTGTGAACCAGACACCTGTGCTCTCACATTTACCTTTGGATTTTGTTATTAGCCCTGAGATTTTGTTGTTGTTGTTGTTGCTTTATTTTGTTCGCCCTCCTGCCTGACATTAGTGCTACTTAGTAGTTAAATAGTCAATTTCACTTTCACTGCAAACATTGATCATTCATTTCTCTCAAATACCTGATCATCATACTGGGAACAAGTACTCTCTTCTGCTGGGACTTTTTATTCCATTGGAATAATCTTAATAAACTGGCCAATTATCTTATTTTGGGAACTAACCATATCCCACTTTCCACTAAATATAGGGTTTTATCATCCATAAAACTATGTGTGAGACATTCTCACTGCCCACCACTTCCTGTGTTTTCATACACCACTCCCATTGTGTCAGTAGACTTCCCCCTAGACATTAACACCCAAATTGGGTCTGTGTGTGTGAGCCCTGCTAGGAGGAAATGCCCGGGGAAGGTGATGTGGAAATGAGCTAACAGGGATAGAGTGGGCCTTTTGGCTAAGATCCACTCTGACTGTGACCCCTATGGAGTAAGAGCAAAGAGAGGAAGGACAGCGGGGAACTTGGGCTTCAGAGAAGTTCTCACATCAGCTGTCTGGGTGATCCATTGGTTTCTCCTTAGTGACAAAAGGTGCCCCTCAGTGGAGTCCACAGAAACGGGACTGTTCTTGCTCTGTTCTGTTGTTAGCTGGGAACAATTTGCTGCAGATTTCTTAATGAATGGCATTAATACTGAAGTATATTAAGGGTCATGGCAATGAGGATTGTCCCCAGTAGGATTTCCTGAAGGGATCTGTAGAAGGCATCTTCCTGTCCTTCACACTAGCCACTAATATATAGTGTTAGAAATTACATAATTGATTCATAAAAAATGATCTAAAATATAAGTTCACAGTCTTGGCAGCCAGGATTGTTTCCAGTGGCAGAATCTATAGCCAAGGTTGTATAGAGCAAGGCTTTCTGAAGAGATTTGAAAAAGGCATCTTCCTGTCCTCCATACTAGTCATTAACTTATAGAGTTAGAAATTGCATAATTCATTCTTAGAAAATATAGTCTAAAAATAAGATCAATAACAGAAAGAGGATCCATTTTAATATAATGAAAGGACAGGTAAGGTATCCGAAGATTGCTTTGATTGTTGCCTTTTGTATTTGTCAGATTTCTTGTCATTGAGACATAATACTCAACACTCAAAGCATAAAGGAGGAGAGGTGTATTTTGGTTAATAATTTTTGAAGGATTTATTTCAATTTCAGCCTAAAGTTGAAATGATATGCTGGAAGGGCCTGGAGAAAAGCTCTTCCTCACATGGTGGCCGGGAAGCAGAGGACAAGAGGATAGCCAGGATAAGAATCCTCCCTTCAAGGCCACACTTCCTTCAAGGCCGTGCTCCTAGTGATTTAAGGCCATGTTCTCTGTGACTTGCTCCAATCAGCCCCAACGGCACATTCAGCAGTTCAGCCAGTGAACTCATCAATAACTGCTTCAATTGTCTTCCATAGAATTACACATGAACCTTTTTGAGAACATTTAGATGGAAACCACATTATTTTTGTAATAGCTCTTTCAAAATGTTATTTTTCTTTCAAGTCAGCTAAATAAGAATAATAGACTCAGGAATGGTAGCTCATGCCTCTGAGCACTCTGGGAGGATGGGAGGCTGGGGCAGGAGGATCACAACTGGAGGCTGATCTAGGCAACTAGGGGGCTTAGTGAGAGACTGTATGAAATGAAAAACTGAAAAAGTTTTGGGGCATAGATAAGGATGAAGGCCTATATTTCAATATCTATTACCATGAAAGAAGAAATAGTAAGAAGAGGGAGTGGGAGGAGGAAGGGAATAGAAAATATTTTACCTAAAGGTGAGAAATGGGCTCACTAAAGAAAATTTGCTAAAGGAGAGAGTTGTAGTAAGTTGTATGACACATGTACAGTACATGTATCAGAATACGTATGGATGCATGTGCCATATCTCAGCATATACATACACACTACATGTATACTTAAAATGCACATACAGTCACAAACTTCTGACTTCTCACAAACTTTTCTCTGTTTCTTATTTATATTTGATAACACGAATTCTGCATTTTTCATTTTTGCAATCTGAATACAGAATCCTTACTTAGTTTTGAAAATGTATTTTTATTGTAGTAAGCTGACAAGTTATTGTTTTACATATTTATGGGATTAAAAAGTGGTGCTATCAATCACAACTACAATGTGGAAAAACAAAATCAGGCTAATTAAAGCATCCATCACAGCCAGGCATGCTGGTGCATGCCTGTAATCTCAGCAGTCTTAGAAGCGAGGGCAGGAGGCCACAACATTGCAAGTTTGAGCCCACTCTGGGTCCTAGGCACACAGCAAGACTGCCCCAAACCAAAAACATAAAGAAAGAATTAGGACGTAGCTCAGTGTGAAGTTTCTGGGTTCATAGGCAGGACCGAAAGGCACACAGGCAGACAAACAACAACAAAAAGGAAAGCTCACATTGTCGTCACTTGTGATGAGAATGTTTGAAATGTATTCTCTTCGTAATTTTGTAATGCAAAATTCATGATTGTTAACTCATTTATTATTCTGGTCAACATACTTCAAAAAACAAAACAAAATTTACTCTTTCTGTTCTTAACTATTAAATGGTTTTCTAGCTGATAACTTCAGTTCAGTACTACTCATTGACCTTCACTTGTGTGTTTGACCAATATTATGGAAAAAGGAAAAGACTGAAAATATACAGTCTATCTTAGGCTGAAAATGGATTGGCTACTTTAAAGTAAAATAATGACATAATTAATCAGGAAATATGATAACTTGAATTGATTATGTTAGCTTCAACACAGAGTAACTTTTTACAAGGTACAGGCATAATTTTAGAGAAGATGTGAGGATGCCAATATCTGGGATAAGACTGGATGAAAGGGAAGAGCCACTAAAGATGCAATGAAGAGTGTTCAAAGCAGATTGACCAAGGGGTATACAGTTTCTGAGACAGAAATAAGCCCTACGTATAGCAAGAAGAGAAAGAAGGGAACAGAATCCAAAGTTGTTAATGTGTGGCAAGTTCATGGAAGTGTGGTATAATAAGGCTAGAAAGCAGGCATTCCCAGACCAGGGAACATTGTCTAGATTGTAGAGTGAAACTCGTAAGGGTTTTTAGTCAGATGGTTAATTATAAAAGAAAAACACACAAACAATGAATTAAAAAACTGAGCATATCGTTTCCTAATTGTAACTGAATATAATCCAGTTTAGGACTTTTTTCTCTTTTGAGTTTCCCCCATAGGGTTGTTTGGGGATTTTATTCATGTGTTTCTTACTTTAATAGTGACTTTGATGCAGAGCTCCCTCTCATGAAAAGACTGGTAGTGTAATAAGGACCAAGACACTCCAAAGACTGACAATACCTACCAAATTTCCAAATCTCACCTACATTGCCAACTTTTGTAGTTAAATTGGGGCCGTGTGACCAACTCAGGTCAATGGCTTGTGCAGAGAAATATAAACATGACTTCTGGTCCATGCCAGCTGGAAACCACTGTGCTTCCTCCATCTCTTTGACTTGAAGACTGTGAATTGAGGCAGATGTGTCACAGCATGGAGAATCCTACTTTCTGAATCCAAATGTTCCCGCCAACCTGCATGACATTTCCCAAGAGGAAGTTAAGGTATGTGCCGAAGCATTGAGGTTTCTAAAGCATTTGTCTTCATAGCTGCTGTGCTAATTTCTTAGACTAGTAAAAAGGGCAACCGGTTCCCAGAGAGCAGAGGACAATGGGCCTAAAGAAGATTTCATCCTACAGCTCAGTTAGAAGTGCATGATGCATTTGATTTCTCTCACTACACTAATGTCACTGTGTGTAAATAACTTATAATCCTTCTTAATTGCTTATAATTTAAATACACAAAAAGTATTCACACATAATATCCTCTGTGATCATTATTATAAATAAAGTGAGAATCATACCTCTTCATAAATCAATAAAGAAATTGATTAATGAAGTTAAACTTTCTGCTCAAGGCAGCTAGATACTAATATTGAGAATTTAGATTCCAAAACTTCTTTCATTATTACTAGATAACTATCTCATCTACAATATCAAAAATATTGTTAATGTTTTAAAATCATTCTCAGAACAGCAGATTTTTATGGAAAGAATGGACCTGACACTCAGAAGACCTAAGCCAAGCTACTGGTTAGGCCACATGATAGTTGTATGTGTCTCTCTGATCTGGTGAGCTGATATTTATGAGTTTCTGTTCCCTTATCTTTGAAATAAAGGTGCTGAAATAAACAATCCTTAATTACCTTATGTTTTAAAATATTATACTTCTATATCAACACCACCAGATAGTATCTCAGCAATGGGAAAATTTTATTTTCACTTTAAGAGCAGATAAAGACGATTATTGTACTCAACATTGTTTAAAAATGTATTGTTATGATTGAAGGCACTGGACTGAAAGAATCAGTTTGCACTTTAGATAGAATTGGTGATTATTAGTAAGTTACAGGGTCTTTCACTTACAACTACTTGAAATTTTCACTTTTTGAGATCCAGTTTTTAAGGTTATTGTCAAGAGCCATGGGTCAAGTGCTACATAAGAACCTAGATTTTCATTTTTCCTTCATTATCAACCTCTTTTTTTTTGCTCTGAGAAAGGAAATTAACTCCTATAGTCCTCAGATTTTTAAAAAGTTGACTAAATAATAGTAACTTCAGCAAAATAATTATTTTAAATTCTTAAAAAATTAAACCGCACATTTCCTTTGCCTTCGCTCATAGTAATTTAAATAATAATCACTCGGTGTGTTTCATTGAGAATCTATTAAGTATTCAACAATTTTCCCTCGGCATCGTCAGAAAGCGAATCTTCCCGACTGACTCCACCCTTTGCTCACTGTCTAATCATCAAATGAAGGATTATCGTTGACTTTTCCACAGCCCTTCCCTAGAAATTTGACGAAGTAGAAAAAAGTATTTGATCTTTCACTGGTTTCTCCTCGTGGATCTTCCGCTCTGTTAGTCTAGTTCTCACACTGTCCGACTTCTCTCCCCTCCCTCTCCTCACCCATCACTCGGTGACTAAGCTTTCTCCAGCATCCTGGGCTGTCCCCAGTGGTCTGCTCCACCTATCAAGGTCTCTTTTGGAAAAGGCTTGCTGAACACATTTCCTCAAACGTGCAAATAATTGGTACTTATCTATTTATTAAGGAAATACAGCAGATCAAACCAAAAGAAAAACGTAGCTAAAAATACGCCTCTAATATGATACAGTTTTAAGTTTTCCAACCCAGTTAGAAGCTAGCAGTCCTGCTTACTGAGTGCCCAATGGGTATCTGACTGTGGGAGGGCAGCTGCCCGGCGCATGGTCTTCATGTGTGTGTGCCGTGACCTCACGGGTAGATACGCTGCTTTCTATGTAGAGGCAGAGAACCGTATCTGAGAAAGGCTGAGCCGTGTACATGAGGTTTTCGTCAATAGGCGGCAGAACTGGGATCATAAACAGATGGTACCTACTGTAAAATCTCCAACTATTCTCTCCGTCACATGGCATCTTTGAAATTCTGAAATGATGCTTTCTAAAGAGCAGTAAGCCCTCGAGGCTGGGCATGTCTAAAGCTTCACAGAAGCACACTCGGTTCTTTATTTGCCGGGTACCATTACTTAAATTTTTAACGTATCTCTATCAGCTTGAACCACTTTTCCCATTCAGCCTGCGTCTCGTATACATGAAAACACGCTGAAAAGAGAGAGAAAAGGAGAGAAAGAAAGGTACCATTTACAGCAGCACAATGCCGGGATGATTGCATTAGACGCCATTTAAGCCCCAGAACCCTTTTTTTCCCTGTTCATTTAAAATAACTTTTATAATAAACATAAACCCTGGTGAATATAATATAATTTCTTTATTATGTTTAAGCCTCTCTCTAAAAGAATGAAATAAAATAGTTATTATTTGTATTGTACTTCCGGGGTAATCAAGGCCATTTCATCGTCAGCTACAACACAGCAAGGCTGCACCAGGTACCGTTTGACACTGTGGAAGTACTGCCCTGGACCCACACCCTCGCTCTGATATACTGATCTGGTGGGCCTCAGAGGCGAGCTTGAGTCTGATGGAAGTCTAAGGGAAGATCAGATGAGTCACCAGCAAGTTTAAAAGTAGTTTACAAATACAGATAACTTCGCAGCTTCTACCAGAAAATGGTAACCTAAAACAAACAAAAGAAAAAGGAAAAGAAACTCAGAACAACTTCACTCATAAGGCAAATTTTCCAAGGTAAAGGTTAGCAAGCAATGTCCAGTATTATATTAAAAATAATCACATATCGGATCAATAATAGGACAGTGTGCAATTTAGAAATACTATTCATAATTTTTACATTAACACATGTGACTGTGTTATTGTTATCAAGTTAAAGGCCCTTTCATGGAATAAAATATATATGAGAAAAGTTTTAACTTAGCAACAACACAACAAAGAAAATTATCAATTGTCCGTAGATTTTTTACTAACATCACTTAAAAAACATATACCTAGAAAAAAATAGAAATGTCAAAATAAGATATAAGAATACCTTATTATAAATCAATGGTTATTCCATGTATTATTTAATGACAAATGTTGGAGTAAAAACTAACCAAGGGGTTGAAATTATGAAACTAATTAATTGAATATAAAAATAAATCCACATGGACAGTACAGAAAAATATGACAAAATTGTAGAAAGAAATGCTAACAAAGATTTCTCTAAAGCCTTAAAGTGTCATGCAAATAATTGCTAAATTAAAACATATTAAGAGTAAAATCAAGCAAGATTGTTGGCACATGCACTCAGAAGGGAAGTCTGAGGCAAAGACCCGTGCTTCTGACCAGCCTGGACTGCATGTGGGACTCTATTTCTAAATACCACTGCCACGAGGATGTCTAAAATGCTCTTTCGGTAATTTTACTCCTAAGATGAATGCATGCAGTTTATGAGTAAAGATCACTTAAAAGATAATGAGCATGATAACATTCCATTAATATGTGAAGATGGGTCTTGATGTGCCTTGGTCTCACCATACCGAGACACATGCCATGTGCAAGACAAAGGACTGGACATTTATTCCAGGAAAATGAGCAGTTGCCATCTCAGGACAGTCCAGTTCTGGGCATTTGCAACCTCTTCTCTGCCTCATATTCCTATTGTTCAATGATGGCATTTTTTACCAACATTACAAAATAATCCTGAGAAGAATTGCTTCTTCTTTACTCAAAAATATGTCTATAATTTGCAGCTTTGATTCAGTTATGGATGAAAACAAAGATCTAATGTATATTTTAGCATATTAACAGGAAAATAATAAAGCTGTGATATACTTAAGAGATTCCTGGACAACCCAAGTTTCTATTTAAAGCTAAGATCTATAGTTAGATCAGTAGTCTCTGATCTGAAATCCAAAATAAAATCTTTGATACAATGAGAAAAGTTTCAGTCTATTCTCACTTGTAAAATAACACCCAGCTTTAATATGTCTACAACCAACAAACACAATCTGCATTTCAAATGTGCATTCTCAGTACAGAAATATTCAAGTGTTGTGCAAACTGAATACTACTATTGGAAGGAACAAAGTAATGCTTCATATTATGCTATGGTTCAAAATAATATGTGATATTGAGGTAAAATCTTTATAACAAAAATCTTACATCATTTTATGTAATGTAAAATTTGGTATTAATTTAAAACTCACTATCATAGTTAATGTCCAATTACTTCACGTTATCTCAAAACCATTTTTTCAAGGACATCCTGTATGGAACCGCTTTGTTACCATTCTTATCTATTACTCAATGTAAATTATTCTCCAAGATGTTTTCATTGCACTTACTTTAATCCCTACTTTTATCCTCTTAGTGCCCCAACCTAGATTTCTCAATTAAACATTAACCTGTTTGTAAGAACAGACCATTTACATCTTTTTCATACTAATAGCTTTTTTTACAGCACACTATGCAAGATGATTTTAAGTAAATGTTTAACGTGTTGACTTAATAAAAAATAAAATTTAAATGTGTTATCTGCCTTCCTATATATGTATCAACTATCTATCTGATACAACTAATTTTGCACCAATATCATTTTTAAAGGAAATAAAAATGTAGTAAAAATTTTTAGCACCATATCCTACTATTGTGAGGAAAATTTATCAGCCTAAGTACACAGTGTCATCATTTAAAATGTTTAATATAAGAGAATCTTGCCATCATCTTAAGTTCCATAAGAGTTGTGATCTGGGTCTCTCATATCGGAGAGACCCTTCGATGTTTCACCTTCTGCTTCTGACTCACTTCCCTGAGCATGATGTTCTCAAGCTTCTTCCATTTGTCTGTAAAAGCCTCCAAACTTAAAATGAAAAACAAAGTGAAACAGGGGAGTAGGGTGGCGACGGAGAGAGGAGTGGGTATGGGGACGGACAAAAGGAGAGTGGGAAAGTCTTTGTCACCTTGACAAGACATGTAGGTGCGCAGAAATCTCAACTTCATTGTAAACCTTAAATTTTGCGCTTACACATATCAATAAAATGTGGGGAAAAAGAGAATCCTGCTGAGAAATTTTTGACAATGAAATTCAATTTGAGAATTTAGGCCATGAAATTGATTCATTACGTATTTATTAAATGTCTAAAAAATTCTAGATACTATTTCAAGCTTTGAAGATTCAAAGACGACTATGATATGATGTTCAGAGTTTAGGCAAAAGGGACTTTGAATGTATGACTTATGTAAGTTAGGTGTTAATGAATTAATGCAACATTGATGCAGTGCTATACGAAGTGTGCATCTGCCTAGGGGATTTTGGAGGGAGGTCTTTCTAAATAGAGGTTAGCGTGTGCAAATTTTCACAACAATGGATATATGCTTTGCAAATTGTATTATATACATTCTAGCAACATTGTTTAGATAGCGAGAGAAAGAGAGAGAGAGAGAGAGAGAGAGAGAGAGAGAGAGAGAATATGTGGATACAGAGATGGATAGAGAGATGACAGATCTTTTTTTTTTTCCTGGAAACAATCTGCTACTGCAAAATTCCAGTGAGATCCTCTGACATAAAAAATGAGTACTTATTTTTGTTAAAGCTAACAACATTGTCTCCATGAGTCAAATTGCTGGAACACTGTTCAGTGACTAATTGGAAAACTAGAAGTACTATGTTAAGAAATACAACAAGGACATATTTCCATTATATCCAAGAAACAGAAGCTTAGAAAAGTAGTGATATATTTGGCACAGGACTTAACTTTAATTACACAGTATAGTGGTACATATAGTAGGTGCATAATGTGAATTCAGTGACAACACCCACAAACTTGATTGTTATTTTTAAATAATACAATGAATTTAAATTAATACAAAAGAAAACAATTCCTATTTAACTGTTCAAGTCATACAATCTTAAAATTACTTTTAAGAAAGAATGGATATTGATTATTGTCCAATTTTCCAATTTATACAATTCAGCATAACTCTGATACTGAAACCAAATTGAGACACACTAACATAAATATGCACATGCCAAAACTGTACACCAGCATTACTAATGAACATTAGCAGCACAAAAAAGAAAATATCATTCATTATAATCAAGCAGACTTCATCCTAGGAATGCAAGGATGGCTTCCTATATGCTAGTCAAAGCGTGCAGAAGTCATATATAAAACAAGAAATCTGTAATACTATTGAAACAAGAGCATTTTATAAAGCTCAACGAGTATAGCAACTTTGGTATGGAAGGAATATTATATCTGAAGACAATAGCTCTACATCTCGCTATAGCGTGATACTGGCACAGCACCAGATGAAGGCAAGCTGGAAGTTGTTCCTTTCAGATCGAGAATGAGACATGAATATCCACCATCACTACTTTATCCAGTGTAGTACAGAGTGTCACAGCCAAAAAAAATTGGGCAAGGGAAAGAAATAAAAGACATGCAAGTAGAAAATGAGGCGATCACAATTTTTTTTGTAGATGACACACTTTGTATAGAAAAATCTAAAGAAACCAGAAGATTTGATCAACATATTATGTAAGTTTCAGGATGTAATAAATCTATAAAACTTACTAGGAATTTTTATACACCAATAGGAATTACTGAGAAAAATTATAAAAAATATTTCACAATAGCTACAAAATGTCTAAGAATAAATATGATCAAGGAATTAACAGACTCCTACAATGAAAATTATAAAATGCTGACCAAAGAAATTTTAAAATGTTTACATAAAATGAACAACTTACCACATTCAGATTGGAGGAATTAATGTTGTTACAATGTCCACACTACCTACACACCACACCAGATCACAACTCTTATGGAACTTAAAACAAAAAAGAAAGTGAAACAGGGGGGTAGGGCAGGCAGGGAGAGAGGGGAGGGTAAGGGGAGGGACAAAAGGAAAGTGGGAAAGTCCTTGTCACCTTGACAAGATATGTATGTGCACAAAATGCTTAACTTCATTGTAAACCTTAAAATTTGTGATTATACATATCAATAAAATGGGAAAAAATGTCAACACTACTCACAGTAATTTACAGATTATGTGAAATTATCCTCAAAGCATCTATAATATTGTTCACAAAACTAGAAAAGAATTTAAAAGTTTACATAGAAGTATAGAAGACTCCACATAGCTAGCTAAAGGAATCTTGAGTAAAAAGAAAACTGCTGGTGTCAATCAATTCTCAACAATGTTGAGAAAACTGATGCTGAAGAAATGACACTTTTTAAAATAATAAATGTTGCTGCAATGTAAGATGTGAAACTATGAGGCAACTAGAAGAAAAATAGAGGAGAGACACTTCAAGAAAATACCCGTGTAGAGAGCAATTGCTATGATCCTCAAAATATAATAAACAAAAACAAAAGTTAAAAAACTGACTTCATCAAACAAAAAAGTTCTGCACATCAAAGGAAATCAAAAAGGAAATGAGAAGATTACTTAAGACTGAGAAAAAATCGCTGAAATTGCACCTATCAAAATATCAAGACTATATACCAAACTTTAAAAACTCCAACAAAAATCAATTGAAATTGAGAAAGTGCCTATAAACAATTCTCAAAATAAGAAATTTTACTGATCAAAATACTTATGAACACACAATCAATTTTATTAGTCATCAAGAAAACTGCAAGTCAAAAAAATCAGTTAAAATAACAACTGGTGGTAAAAATTTTAAGAAAAGGAAACTCTCCTATATATTCAAAATAAACATAAAATAAGGCATTTAAATATGGATAACAGACTGGAGGTTGTACACTGAGCTAAAAATGGAATTACTATATTATCCATCTACTCTTGGGAATACCCAAAAGAAATGATATTGATATATCAAAGAAAGGCTCCCACACAGCCATGATCTGGCTGCACTATTTACAATGGATTAGATATGGAATCAGCTTAGTTATCCACAAAAAAGAAAAAGACACAGAAACACACACACACACACACACACACACACATACACACGCACATGCACAGATGATAGAGATATAGCTATAGATGATAAAAAACATATATGTGTATGTATATATACATGTCTTGTATGCATATATAATAAAGATTAAAATTGCATTATTTTCAGAAAAATAAAATTGAGCTGGAAAGTATTATGTTAAGTAAAATAAATTCAGTATAAATGTCAAATGCCGGTAACTTATTTTCTCTTACATGCTAAAACAAAGTTGTTTGGAATGTATCACAGTGGTCACCAGAGACATGGGCAAGTTTGTAGGTTTGGATATCAGGAAATTAATTAACAGACACCCAAAAATAGTTAAATAGGCATGAGTTCTAGAGTCCTTGAAAATATGCTATGATACTACAGTTCAAAATAACCCATTACATATTTTGTAAGTAAGTAAAAGGGAGAAATTCAAAAGCTGTAAACACAAAATACTGATAAGGAGAGGGAAAAGTTAATTGTTTGCATTTGATAAATACATATTGCATACATGCATTAAAATATTACAATGCAACCCATTAATATGTACACTTACTATGTGCTAATCAAAATTTTTAAAATGAATATTTAAAGAGATAGAAATATTTGCTGCTGTGATTGGATCACTGCACACCGACACATGTATCAAAGTATCTCATTGTACCCTATAATTGTATGAAATTAAAATAAATTTTTAAAATGACAAAACAATTAAAAGCTGTCAAATAATTTGAATAGACATCTCTCCAAAGGAGATATGCAAATAGCTAATAGGCATTGTGTATGATGTCTGATATGACATTGTTAACAAATAATAGCTAATAAATTAAAGGATTAATTTAATATTAAACAAATATTTCACTTCTTGAATAATTAGAAACCAAAAAATGTGATCAAAATTCCAAAGTGGTAAAATCTCACTTTTCCCAGAATGGGTAAAATTAAAGTATCATCTAAAAATGTTTTGGGCAAGTTATCTGTATATATGCTACTGGTAGAATACAAATCTGCCATCACTTCGAGAAACAGAATGTTATTTCTTCAAGAAATAAAACAAAGTTTTACTATCACTCAAAAATCTCACACATAACTATTAGAAAAATAATAATGTATGTTCCTACAAATGCTTAAGAATGAATGTTTATTGCAATATTATTCAAAACTGCCTGAAGCTGGAAGCAGCTCTAAGTGTCCATCATTGGGTGAATTGCAAAACACAAATATCTTCCTAGTAAAACATTATTCACTTACTAAACATCATTGTAGCATTAATACAAGTCACACTTTGATTCTTGAAATTATTATCCTAAATGGAAGAAATCAGTCAAAAAAAGACCACATATTTTATGACTCTAGTTACTCAAAGTGTCCATAATGGGCAAATACATAGACTGAAAAGAAATTAGTGCTAACTTAGGTCTGGAGTAGGTGGTAGGGGCTGCATAGGGCCAAGATTGTGGTGGTTAGGGCTGAGATCAACTTGTTTAGTTCTGGGAAGTGCCTGGAGGATTGGTGAAGCCCGTGCCTGAGTGGAGGCATGACATTGAATTTCAGATCTGGTCCATCACCCTTCCTTTCTTGGTACTGGTTTTTTTTTTTTTTTTTTCAATGTCATAAACTAAGCAGCTTTGCTCTTGCCTATTCTATTGCCGTAATGCTTTGTCCTTGGAGCCAGCCAGTCATGGACTCAAACCATGAGCAAGTTAAAACAACCCTTTAAATTGCGGAGGCCACGCATTGTGTCTAGCAATAGGAAAGGCGTCTAATAAAAACGAAAGCAACGCCAGAGAAGCAGAGTCATTCACGTGATCGTACCTGATCATATGGTTTAGAAGACTTTGGAACTGGATTATGGTAGGAGTTTGAAATGAGAATGGAAACTCTTGGGAAATGGGCTGAAAGACATATGTGCTATTTTGGTAAGGAACCTGTTTAATTTTGCCTGTACCCTAAGTCATTGCATGGGACTGAAATTAAAGGTACTAAAATAATTAGTGTGGCAGAAGAAATTTCAAGATAATCCAACATTCAGGCTGTGGCATGGGTAATGTTGGCTGTTTGTTGCCAGACTAGTAGTAAAAAATAAAGGCAAAAAGCAGAGGAAAATTAAATTGTAACTTTTACATTTTGGCTCAAAGGAACAATGTGTAAAACTAGATCGAAAAAGTACTTTGTGCAATGACGATGCACATTGTCACTGAGGGTATCCCAACAATCAACAAGGCTTCATTCGTTGCAGGCTCGAAGGTGAAAGTGTGTAAATATTTTCCTTTGAGGAAGAGAATCCCTGGGCTCCCTATTTCAGAGAAGCTGCAGAGAAAATTGATTCCCTGCGATTCCATTTATTGTTTTCAGTCATGTCACTCAGAAGCTGTGGCTACCATGGCTCAAGGGGCCTTGCTACTGTGCGTGCTTCTCCACAAAGTTCTGATGGTACCAACAAAAAAGGGTAAGTGTTGTGCAGGGGACCTGGCACTACACATGCCAGTTGGTCCCATGCCAGGCAGACCTGCCCAGAGAGTCCCACACCAAGGTGTCCTGTGATAACAAGGCTCCAGGAAGCCTGCACACACCCTCACTAGTGCCCCACAGCCCTATCGCCTCACGGCCATACACATGCCTTTGCCGGTGTCCTATGGTCCCAGGGACCACACATACACTAGCTGGTGCTCTATGGCCCCACTTTGTGGTACCCTGTACCCCTGCACATGCACTTGCCAGTGTGCCACGGTCCCTTTCTTACCCTCACTCATGCATGACTCCCTCTGCTGAGTGATAAAAAGAGCAGGACATGTGTATAAACCAACGGCGCATCACTGGACCAGTGACTTGGCTGAATTCTTGAGAGATCCTGATTGCAGTGCTGTCCACAGGAGACATGGGGTTATGGGACGCAAGGCCTCGGAAGAGTAGACCTCCCGTACAATTAACACTGGCAATGGAGACAGAGACCCTCCGCAACTCCTGAACTGCAATCAACAATAAAACCATGAGGAAACGAGGCAATAAATCATCTGCAAAAAAGCCTGATGTTCCAGAAGTTGATACCATGTGTCCTGAAGCAGAAGAAACTACAGAAAATAAAGCCAAAAGAAAAGTAGACCTAACAGCCAAAAGCCCAAGGATGACGAATAAGAGGTGCACATGGAGCTCAAAATGGTAATAATCAAAGAAACAGAAGAGTTAATAGATAAGAACTGTCTGCATTTCCAGTTCAATACCAATACTGAAAATAGCTGCTCACAATAGTGTTCCACAATGTGAAATGATGACTCCAGTCAGGACACATCCTTAATTGGAATTTTTCTCTAAGCTCCAGGGTAGCAGTTTAAATGTGTCAAATGATAAATTTTTAAACTTAACTTGCTCATGTGAAGATAAAGTTAGCATTACTGCCTTACTGAAATAGCAGTAAGATACATCAATTTTCATTACGATACAACTTAGAACATAAGATGCCTTTGTTCCTTATTCATAATTTATTAACTTCAAAATAGATTATTTTGACCTCAAGCATAGTTTTAACTTTTTAGTTTGTCATGTTGGTATAATCCTGTATTGTGTGATACCAATATTCCCGCTATCTTTTACTCTTTCTTCAAACTACTTGTAAAATATTTGTTTTGTTTTGAATTCATTATTCTCCAAATTAATGCAACCTTTGATCATGACAACAAGATCATTAAAGCAGAGGAAGCCCAAAAATGGGCACAGAAATTGTGGGAAAGGGTGTCTAATAAATACGCATTGTTATTTATATTTTAAGTTGGATTACAAAATGAGAAATAAAAAAAAATTGCCAAAGAAACTACCTTAGTTTTTAAGAATGCCAAAAAGAAATTTGTGAACTTCTGTTTGAGACTAAACAATTAATAATATAAAGGAATAGTTCATGAACATTTAAAATGTCATTCAGTCAAGTTCTAACGCTAACCTCCCAATCACGTATGTGAACTTCTATAAATCTTTCTTAAGAAATGTGGCAAATGTGAATTATTTGTAGACTAGCTCCTTTATTATCATTATGAACCTTTTTCATGTATTTAATGCACTCCTAGAAAACACATAGGAATTTGGCAATAGCACACATTTTAAAGCAACATCTACATTAATAAGAAAATTGGGAGTTAGAAAATATATTTATTTGAAATTTACATTGGCAATTCTGGATCATTTTTGGGCCACTAAGATTGTCTAGGTTTTAGGATCACCAGCAAAGGACTACCCTTCTATGTTAAGAATTGCTTGGAAAGTTAAGAGAAGAATGATAATCAGATTGTCAGAAAAACTACCATTGCCTGTTCATTATTATCAATTTAGGCTGCTGTGATTTGTAACCATGCTGTGTCATGACAATATGAATAACCTACAAATTTAGGTCACAAAGTACTGGTACAAAATGCTTTCACTAACTTTCTACTCTGAGCCCATGACTTTTTAAAAGTTTAGTTGGAACATGTCTCTCAGATATAAAAAATTATTTTAAGACAACTTTTGTTTTAGTTATTTATTCATTGCTGTGACAAAACTCCCAATATCCACAAACTAAGGGAGAAAACGTTCACTTTAGGTAGTTTCAAAGGGCCTCACACAGTCCATTTATGGAGTAGCTGGCCATGGTGAGGGCATGTGGCAGAGGCTGGGGCCTGTTCATGGCATTGCAGAAGAAGGCAAGTGAAGCAGGAATATTTGGATATTCAGGCAAAGCCCAAGTCTCCCCCAGAATAAGCTGTAACAATGTTTCTTTTTCCTTCCTTTATTTGATTCAAGCTATCAGTTGGGTCCCTCCTGCACCAAGGGTGGGTGTTCTTTCCTTACTAGCCCACAAGCCAACATCGCACATCTGAAATCTCTTCCCTGAGCAACCTTAAATCTCAACAAGTTGACACAATCTATTCAGGTCAGACCCCAAGCATTTACCCTTCCAGCCAAGCCATAACTCCCAACAGCAAAAGGTTTTACAATTATCCCACTATATCCAAATTCATGAGGGTTTGGGGGAACATTCCAGATCCAAATCATAGCACCTTTCCATTGTTAAAACAACTCCAGAAGAAAACACCTGAAAGAAAGTGGATATTTTGGCTCATGCTTTCAGAGGCTTCGGTCCATGGTTGGCTTGTTTCATTACCTTGGACCTGGGTAAGAAGAAGAGGCTGCTCACCTCATGGAAGCTATGGAGGGTTTCTTCTCACTTAATCATTGCTAAAACAAAATATCTGCAATTTGAGGGAGAAAAGATCTATTTTAGTTCAGTTTCAGAAGGTCTCATGTAGTCCACTCATGAGCAGCCAGCAATGGTGGAAGCACATAGCAGAGGCAGTCACACAAAAGCTCTTCATGGCATGGCAGACAGAAAACCAAGTGAGGGAGGAAGGGCAGAGCTACCTTTCAAAGTCCTGCATCAGTAGTACGTTCCCTCTGGGCCAGGTTGCAGTGCTCTAGTCCTTCCCCACAGACCCCACCAACGAATAGCACATGGTTTCATCCCACTGCATTCAAATACAACAGGCAGTGGGGGGACATTGCAGATCCAAACCATAACACCGCCTCTGCCCCACAAAAGGTTCATATCTACCTCTTTTTGAAAAATGCATTTAGTTCTTTTTTGAGATTTGTCAAAGGTTTAATAGTCCCGCAGTGAATGTAAATTTGTTCAACCACTCTGGAAAGCAGTATGGACAGTTCTCAAAAGACTAGAAATAAATATCCCCTTCAATCCAGTGACACCCCTCCTGGGAATCTATCCAAAAGAAGCCAAAACAACACACAACAGATTATATATATATATATATATATATATATATATATATATATATATATGCACACCCATGTTTATAGCTGCACAACTAACATACCCATCAACATACCAGTGGATACACAAATTGTGGTATTTATACACAATGGAATACTATGCATCTATAAAGTCCAACAGCATGGAGGCTTTTAACAGACAAATGGAAGAAGCTTGAGGACATCATGCTTAGTGAAGTAAGTCAGAAGCAGAAGGTGAAACATCGAATGGTCTCTCTGATATGAGAGTCCCAGATGACAATTCTTATGAAACTTAAAACGAAAAACAAAGTGAAACAGGGGTAGGGTGGTGGAAGATGGAGGGAGGGTAGGGTGGGGGGAGGGACAGAAAGAGAGTAGGAAAGTCTTTGTCACCTTGACAAGATACGTATGTTCACAAAATGCTCAACTCCAGTGTAAACCTTAAATTTTGCATGTATACATATCAATAAAATGGGAAAAAATAGTTCCACGCGCTAAAATATCCAAGTCCAAAGTCTCCATTGAGATGCATGGCAAGCTCTTAGTTGTGACCTCCTGTGAATGTCAAATACAAGTTAAACACTTCCAACGTGCAGTGACACAAGGTAAACATTTCTGTCCCAAAAGGGAGGAATAGGGTAGAAAGCAATCAGACCAAAACAAGTGCTAAATTCAGCAGGATGAAGGTTAAAGCCTGTACCCCTGTTGAACCCTAGAGTTCTGTGTTTAGCACTTAGGGTAAATTGCAACAAGACAAGCTTAGGTGTTTCCACTCAAAGACTTGGGTGGCCTCACCACTACATAGAATTGCCTCTGGCTGTAAACACCAAAGCTTCTCCTTTGGGCTGTTCTGTTCATAGCCAGTAGCCTTCCTCTGCAGACAATCCATGTTTCTGGCACCTTCAAATTTTCAGGGTGTCCACTGCAACTAAGGCTTTTTCTCCATGACTTCATGCATTGTCTTCCCAAGAGCACACTGCCTGGCCTCCAAGGCCTTCCTCTGAAACTTGGGAAGAAGCTTCCACAGCTCAACAAGTCTTATACTCTGCATGTGTGCAGTACAAACTAGATGTTGTCAAGATACACCACTGGCTTGAGCAGCACTCTAGCCCCATTGGATAATCACTGCTGAGACCTCTGAGTTCATAGATGGCCGAACTCCAGAAAACACCTATCCCCTGAGCCCTACAGGAAGGCATGAGGTACTCTTCTCGAAGCAAGGCCTCTTGTCTTTGCACCCTTGAAACAGTAAATGGTGAGATCTTGCTGCTTTTTTTAGATGTCTTCAAAGCATCTCTGGTTCCAGCTTCTTTTTAGTGCTGATCTCTTTACTATCCATGTGCTCATCTGCTATTTTCTTAGGCTTCTCAGTGTACAGCCAGAGGCCACAAAAAGTATCCATATGAAAGCCTGATCATTGAGCTCCCTTGAAATGCCTCTACTAGGTTAAGTAGTACACTGCCCTTAATCGCAGTTTCAGATATAGTCTCTGGACATAGACAAAGTACTCACACTTTTTTTTTTTTCCCTCAGAGGACAGCATGCATGGTGTCTAGACCAATTGCCAATGAAGTCCTCCTTCCTGTTTGAAATGTCATGACCCTGGACTTGATACTCCACATTGCTATTAACATTCTGGTCTTTTGAGCTCGAACAAAAATCTCCCACCAAGTTTGGTTCAGAACATTCAAAGGCTTCTTCAGCTGGCATCTTCAAAACTCTCCAAACTCCTCCCACAAACCAGTTTCTAAGGCTTCTAAACCACAAGTTGAGTAAAGTCACAGCAGGAACCCCACTTCTCTGGTACCAATTCCTGTCTTAGTTACCTGTTCATTGCTAGCACAGTATACCTGATGTCCACAACCTAAGAGAGAAAAGGTGTAATTTAGCTCACAGTTTCAGAAGGTCTCACGCAGACCATAGTCAGTACCTCTACCGTTGGCAGCTGGCAAAAGTAGAAGCACAAAGGGGAAGTCTATCAGGGAACAGATTGTCACAGCATGGCAGACCAAAAGCCAAGTGAAAGAGGAAGTGTGGAGACATTCTTCCAGATGCTATCTCAGGAATCCACCCCTTCTGGGTTAAACCTTAGCGTTCTGCCTCTTCTCATCAGTACACGGTTTCAGGGGTATCCCACTGTATTCAAGTACATGAGGGTTTTGGGAGATACTACAGATTCAAACCAAAACAGAAAGAGAGATGAGAGAGAGAGAGAGAGAGAGGCACAAAGAAAACCAGAAAAAATATAGCCATAGCCATATAGCCATAGCCTTAGAGATATACTTTCTATAACTAAGCCTCACCTCCTAAGATTTCCACCATTTTCCAAAAATATAAACACCTAGGGACAAAGTCCTCAACACATGAACATTTGGAAGACATTATTCATGCAAACAGTAACATAAAAGTCATTTTCCATGCTAGTCTCTTCAAATGCCTTTGTTTCTATCACTTAAATGATTATGAATTTACAATAAAGTATTGAGGCAAACAAGAAAAAAAGAATAAAAGTGAAGATATGTGTATTTGTTGAAGTGTTTAAGAAGTAAATTATCAACATATTTATATTTAATAATGGATCTCTTCCTAAATATTTTTACCTCTTTTTCTATCAAAAGAAAGTATAATTTTTGTATTATTTCCATGAATTCCTTTACAATTTTACTACATAAACTTTCTGGAGAAAGATTTGCTTGAGGAAGGAAATAAAAGATACACATACTCACATCTATATGTGTGTATATGATAGAGAGGAGAAAGAGAGAATGATGCAGAAAGATTTTAAGGAATTACTTTAAAAGATTGTAGAAATGGAATAGAATGCTAGAATTATGGGGGGAAAGTTACTGAAATGGGTAAGCAACAAATTCTCACTGTGGTGGAACTATTCTGTATTGTGATTGTGTTGGCAGATCTGCAACTTTGTAAAAATCTGTAAAACTGCTATTCTATGCCCACTAAAACACTGACTTATGAAAAGACCCCTGTGTTATTTTCATTCAACTTTCTTTGGTGTATATGTTGACTTGAGATTTTTAAATTTCTGTTTCATAAATTATGAGCCATGTGATGATTGATAAATATGTTCCCAAGCAAAGAAGTTAGGATAGTGAAAACTGATTAAAAATGTGATCCCAGCTCCTGCCAAGGGCAACATTGCACATTTCATACCTGTTATGCAATTTTGTTCTCCTTTGGATATTATTATATGATTTAGGATTATTATATATGAATTTATTTCATAGGGAATGTAGGAAACCAATGTCTGAGAGGCTAAACCAAGTAAATGGCTGAGTCAGCGTGTGTCCAACAGGCTATGATAAGCATTTCTGTATAATGATTTAGGATTCGTGTGATTTGTGAATGAAGGATGTGGAAACAGATGAAATAATCTGATAAACTTTTCTCCCAGGTAACCAACTGTGATTACCTTTATGAGAACATAAGCTTTGATGAAAAGCACAGCCTTAATGAGAAAATTTATAAGACAAGTGGCACAGGTGAGAAAATGTTACTTAAGTCCACAGAAGGTCACAGTCCATTCATGGCCAGCTGTCAACAGTGGTAGAACATGGCAGAGGTGAGGGCGGAGGCCTATCCTCACAGCATTGTAAACAGGAAGTCAAGTCAAGTCCCAGAAGGAAGGGAGAAAATATCTCGTGACTTTGCAGGTCCCGTCCCAGTGATCCACATCGTTCAGGTCCAGCCTCAATATTCTGTTCCTTCCAGCTTTAAGCCCCAAATTTACCAGGCACCTGTGAACTCTAATCCACCACACACTTGTAATCTAATCCACACTCCTGTGATCATAATCTGATACATACCGGTCTTCCACCACATGCCCACAATTCCCCCTTTCATACCAGGTTCCCACCTCCTAACACCACATGGACAGACAGGTAATCCACAACATCCAAACACATAAGGTGCTGGGGGACATTTCAGATCCAAATCACAATACCAAGTGAGAGAGGATGCGTGGAGCCATCCGTCCAGGTTCTGTCCCTGTAATCTACCCTTCCTAGATCAAGCTCCAGTGTCCCAGTCTATCCAGCCAGCCCCCACCTCTTAACAGCACATGGTCCCACCAGTATTTCACAACAGTCACATTTTACATGGGACTTTTGGGAGACATTCCAGATCCAAATCATAATAGAGAGGTTGCCTGACAATAAAGGCCCTTCCTTATGTTTAGTAAATGGCAGAATATATTAATAGGACTGTATATTGAGAATGAAAAACAGAAAAAAATTCCTAGAAATCTGGAAGAAACAAAGGTCAACAAGTTGCTCTTGGGCATTTGTTATCCACTGCGTGGTGATTCGCTGAACAGCAGGCATGACCGCAAGAGCTCCTGGAAGCGTGCAGGAGAGGAAGCACAGGAAAGGCAGGCCTTTGGCAGAATACTCTACCTCTGCAACCATGCCCCTAAGAACTCAGGAGTAGAGCTTAGCCAGCTCTAGAAAATAGGGACAGTGGTAGCCAATACAATGCCATGGAGATTGAAGGACTTCCTATATTTCAGAAGTCAACATAACCTTCCCATTTTCTGGGTTCATCTTGTTCCCAGAAAAGAACCTAACAAAAACTAAAATGGAGTCCTTCCAGAGGTAGAAGGGTGAACAAGGGAGAGATTTGAAGGCAGTTTAGGGTTGACTTAAAGAGAATTTTTGGAGTGTGCTTGTTTCTAGCACTCTGAAATTTGTAGGTTAATATGCATGTGTGGCATGTTCTGCTGCCTTTCAGTGCTTGCTACTTCTGACTTCCTTCTGCATGAAAGCTAATATGCATAAGCCTCTATACACTAAGCCAATAGGGACAACTTGACCCAGAAGTTAGAGACCCACCTAGAAAAGCTATTCTTGTTTAGATTTAGTTGGTGCTTTTAAATGTATGTGAGTATAATGCTGTTTGTTATAGTTAGAGACTTTTAGACTACTAGAGGTAAAACATGATCATTGAAGCCCATTTCATTATGTCTTTTTATATTAAAATTATCTTGAATTCTAATTTATAAAATACCTTCTAAAATCACACTGGTCCAGAAGTGCAATTTGGATGAGCACATCTCTCCCCATGCTATGTTCACAGAAAAGCTCTGCCGGTCTGCGTCAGAATCACAAAATTGAGAGGAGGCAATTTTGCCTTCATTCAGGGAGAATATGTCTGTATAGTGTTGCTTCATTTAGAGACTAATATTGTCTCAGTAGATTTCCTACCGAATGATACTATACCTTACAGTAAATGCCTAAAGATAAGAAAACCTTAATTTTGATATGTCATCCAATTCTGCTTTCATCAACACCTTGCATGGGGCTTGAGGTGAGATCTGCCATGAAACAGAATGAATTGCTTCTACTAAATCTAATAAGAATGACGTTGTAGCTGGCCTTGGCTTGATTCCTGGGCCACGGCAACGGGGTGAACAACACAGGGCTAGACAACAGATTTTCCCTGCGCGTCAGTGGCTTTGTGCAGTGCGTGCTCAAGAGAACACAACGCGCGTTTACCTTTGAGATATTCAGTTCCTCAGGCTGAGGAAGGAGAAGGCACAAGAACTGAAGACAGCACCTCTCAACCTAACCTCAGACCTCCCATGGAAGACGCGGTGCTTGGGACAGCAGGCAGTGAAAACAGTAGCGTTGAGAGGAAGTCAAAAATAGCAAGCCCTGCAAGACAGCAGAAGAGAGAACCGGAGCCGTACCTCCCAGAAATAATGGTAAAGGAAGGGTCTGAAGCTCTTCTAGGGATATAACTGTAGTGAGTTTTCTGATAGCCGGATGGGCCCATAGAAGCAGAATTTACTAATGTTAACGTGGCCGATCTAATGCCTCCCTTGGGCTGCTGTGGAAGAGCGACGAGGATGAACGCTGGCGAGGTCACCTACTATTGGCCAGGTTTATCCAGTCTCACTGCTTTCTTTGCCCTTCGCTTTTTCTCTCTTGTCTTAATTTAAAACTTACTGTCCTAAATCTAAATCTGAACCTCTTTTCTGATAGCAATTTAGTGATGGCTGTTCTCCAATCTGATCGTCAACAGCATTGCTGGCCTGCCCTATTCAGCCTTAGTTCATCCTACACTCATTCATTTTATTCATCTTCTTTTCACAAGCATCTGATTTCTCCTTCCTGGATTCTAACACATGCATTTTACTTCTAAACACCACCATATACTTAGTCGATCACCTAAAATTTTATAAGGTTTGGTAAATATTAACTAATTAAAGTATCAAGTCAAATGTGTGTCCTTTTCTGGTTAAGAAACAATCATACACAAGTCACAATTGTGTAATATACACACACAATAAAAAAGCACAATTCTATAAAGTTACTATTTTCCCTCTATTACATAATTCACTTCAAAATAAACAAACAAACGTACCGTGTGAAAGCAAGCCATGCATCATGCTGTTCATGCCTCAGCGGCGGCCTTCAGGATTGTCCTTACCTGGTCGCTATCTATCCTTCTGCCCCAGAAACTGCCTCCTACCCCACACACTTACCCTCTGTCACTTTTTAAAAGACTCTCACTATTGCCCTTCCACGTGCTTTTGTCTGTTGTTGGAGCTTTCTCTCTCTCCTCATGAACACAGTGCCTTCTAGAAGAAGAAGAAGAAACACCCTTCCACTCGTGCCCAGAGTGTGTCTCTATCACTCAGCAAGTCCCTTCCCTCTCCTCTCTGCTCAGCTCATGTTGTCACCTGACAGCAAGGCCAGCCGTGACCACGTTGTCAATGTGCCCTATTTATTTTCGCTTTCTGTCTCCCGACTAAAATATTCCCTCAGGTGACAATAGGTTTAATGTTGTATTATCCACATCAACATCAGCCCTCTGACTCACACAGACACTTGGCTGTCCTTCCTTAGTTCTCTGCATTCTGAAATTCACTTCACACTGGTGCCTTCCTGATCTGAGGACAGGGCCTTCAAGAGTCTCACGTGGCAAAACTGAAACATTAGCAGCTTGGTGGGAAAAACCAGCAGGACCTCGTGGCCCTCTGAAATTTCGAGAAGTAAAAGCGGGCAGTCTACGGGGATTTCGCTTCTGACTTTCGCCAACATGACAGTCTGAGATGTGCCGAGAGGAATTGGTTGTGAAGGACACCACAGAGCTCACTGGAAGCTTTACAATTCCGTGGTCCTGTACTTTATCTGCTCTGTTGTGGATTCCGGTAATTACATTATGCCACGTCCTCTCAAATAGCTAAAAGTTTGTACTACACATACTTTTGCATTTGTTTTTGCACCATTATCTATTTGACCCCACTCAAGCAAATTAGTGTTTGTAAATTTTGTGTGATGATTTCTTGACTTACAACTTGAAAGGAGTAAAGTTGCTGTCAGGGTTTTGGGTTTGTTTTTGTTTATATTATTTGCCTTTTTTTAAAAAAAAAAGATCCAGCTTTCAGAAGAGCTTTTCATAAGGCTGCTGCTAGCAAGCACAATGCTACCAGCTGATAACAGAGGCCAGCTTTTTTCTGTTTCCTGCAAGCAGGTGTGCACATTTCCCGCCTCACCTTCAGCATAGTAATTCAGTAATTTCCAGGTGTCATTAACTGATAGCTTATGAAATAAGCCAGCCAGCATGATGCCTGGCACATAGTAAGCCTTAACTAAATGTTTGCTAAGAGGGTCCTTAAAATAAAAGCTTTAATCATAGTGTTCACTTCTACGAGTAGCAAAACAAGAGCACAGGTGGAACCTGTTCCAGGTCTGTGGATGTCAATAGAGGTCTAAGATTTCTCTCTCATCTCAGTAATTGATACTTTTAGAGTCCCATTTCCCACTTCCCACTGACTCTTGCCAAAACAAGCATACCTGTTTTGTTCCAGTTTCTGCTGCAATCCGATAAAGAAGACAGGTTGTGCAGATAGCATATGTCTTTAAGAGCTTCCATCTCTGTGATGCGTAGGACCAACCATCAACCACATGCACTTGGACCGCACCTGCCAAAGGGCTGCTGGCAGCTTGCACCAGCTTCACATACTCAAATGTGCCCTGCCTAAATGGCTATCTTCTGGGAGCTAATTCTATTTTACAATAAACTTTGAGCTTAGCTGCTCAAATCCTTTTGGCTTCAAGGCAGCCATACTGAAAATTAGAGTGAAAATATTTAAGATATTAAGTGCCGTTGTCATGAGTTGCCCTAATGGATATCCTAAACGGTGTCACTTTTAGCAGGTTAATCTTTGTGCCTATCTCTTCATCTGTAAAATTGAAACTAGGTGGTACCAGGCCCCCTAAGGAGTAGTTTTCAGCCATTTTTCTGTTTTTCTAAAACGTGGGAGAAAGCACATGATTTTGGAAGGTGCAGCTAGGGAATGAGAAAGGCGGTATGTGCACACCTAACCAACGCCAACACACGTGTCCTGGTGGTAACTGGGGGGACAGTGCTGCCTTCTGAGACTTGTGAGTCTAGTGAGAAGGAGAAATACTCTCAGCCCCCACTGGCTAAATAAAAATTACATCCCTGCTGATTAGTTCTTTTAGGCATTTTATAAGTACCAATGTGGCTAACTCCTGAACATAGAATTTGCAGAGTCTACGCATATATGAAGAGTTTATTGAATAGTAATATGAGTCATCATGTTCTTTTGTATTTCTGTTCATCTCCCTGCTAAGAAAACATGACTATGAGGGATATGACGGAACTATATGGTCAATGTTTGAACTAAAAAAAAAAAACTTATTATGATACAGGAAATTTCACGGTAATCCCCCTGAAATGACTCCCTTTCACTTCCAATATATTTATCCATTACTTTTTTTTTTGGTGGTTTTTTTTTTTTCTGTTTTGGTACCAGGGATTGAACCCAGGGCCTTGAGCGTGCCAGGCAAGTGCTCTGCCACTGAGCTCCACCCTCAGCCCTACCCATTACTTTTGCCAATCTCTGAAGTAGTTCTGGAAGTCCTCTGTGATGCACGAAGGTATGGTAAAAAATACAACGTGTGCCACTGCTTAGTGCCATCTGATGGAAAGGCAAGTTCACCAAAATGAATGCCTGCCCTCCTCTGCCTTATGAAGCGGTTGGCACCGCGAGACTGCTAGCTCTTCCCCACAGTTAACTTGCCATGAAAGGTAAAGCTTTGCGTCAATTCAGAACATCAGCTCAGCCACAATGTCGTAACTGAAGACACTCGTGAAAGAGAACTTCCAGAGCTGCTTCAGAGTATGACCAGAGTGCCGGGGGAAGTGCTTCACAAGGGACCAAGGGCAGCGAGTCTTTTGCTGTGATCACCTTCTAAATCTAAATATTCATTGCATTTTCTATCACTCTTCACCTAATGAGAATATAAAATGTCACATTATTAGCTATTTCAAGTATCCATCCCAAAATGATTAATTGATCTTAAAATTTAAAGTTCAGGAATAAAATAAAAATACATCATCAGTTTTATTTTGTTTCTTTGAATTATCTCTTCAAGATATTGACCATCAGTTCCAGTTGTGCTAGCTTCACCAGCCGTAAAAATGGTAAAAGTGAAGATGGCCAATGTAATATAGATTTTTAATTCAGTGGACTTGTGGTCAATTCCATGCCATTCTCCTGTGAGAGTCAATCTTGCTTGGACTTGAATTGGGCGACTTGAGTCTGGTTCATTTTGAGCAGATTATTTTTGCTTGGTTTGATTGTTTCCTACTGGACCATAATTACCAAACTCTGTTATTAAAATAATTGGCCACTCAGCACATCCAAACCATTTCTGAACTTCATGCATATGCCAGTATACTTTGTTAGTACTGAATACAAGACATATATATAGTCTTTCTTGTTGTGTTTTTTAAAACTAGTTTATAACAGAAATAAATATACCTCTATTATACTTAATGTGATTTAGTTGAACATTTTTAGAGATGAAATAGTGAAATTCAGGATGGAAATTTTGAACTAGATTCTATTATTTTGATTCTGGACAAGAACGCTTCTGTCGTGACACACATGCCTGTCATCTGAGCACCAGGGGGCTGAGATAGGAGGCCAGCCAGGCAATTTAGTGAGACCCTGTCTCAAAGTTAAAAAAAAAAAACAAAACAAAACACAAACACTCAAAATGTAGTTCAGTGTGAAGGCTCCCAGTTCAAGCCTCAGGACTTAAAAAGAAAGTAAAACTCCACTTCTGTCTTAACTAGTATCCAGCCTGCCTCTTTACATCAATCACTACTTCAAAGCACCATCAGCAACAATACTTTGAGCACATAATATTTTTTTTGTCAGTGCTATGTACCAAGCACTATAATTTGTCTTTTCCAATATTATCTAATTTAACATTTGCAGCAAACAATATAAATGTCATTATTTCAAGAAATTGCATTACTTTACTAAAGATTCATGATTACTAGGTAGTGAAATGAAGCATTGAACTTGGGTACATCTGGCCACAATGTTTTAAGTCATAAAGCTAAAAAAACCTAACATGCTCATGATTTACCCTATTCTTCTAGTGATGTTTATTAAAATGAATTGCTTCATCATTAAATTCAATACATTTAAACCTTTTGTTATTTAAATCTACCCTCTCTCCTTTTTCTTCTCTATTTCTTGTATTTTTGGTTTTTCAAAAAAAGAACAATTTAAATTATTATATATTCTATTTTATCAATACAATGTTTTCATTTGTCTTTTAATCTAATGTGTCTCTAAATAAATATACCTTAAGAGTCTTACAAACAGATAATATATTTTGAAGAAGCTTTTTTTTTGTATTAGAAATTGAACCCAAGGCCTTCCCACTGAAATTGGTTGGTTGGAGGAGGAGGTTCTCACTAAGTCTCTAAATTTCCCTGGGTGGGCTCAAAATTGCAATCCTCATGCTTCGACCTCCCAGACTGCAGGGATTACAGGCATCTTAGAGTATTTATTTACTTCAGCATGCTAGAGTACACTTAAGACAATAAAGCAAGTCACATAGCAGTGAACTCAAATTCCTTTCTTAGGATAATAACCATCTGTAAATACTTTTGTCATTTGGCAAAGGAATCCAGCAGGATGATTATATCACCTTGAGCTGAATTACCTGTTAGAGAATTGAAAGTGAAATAAATTAGTCATATATTTTGTAGACCTCAATACAAATCTTACCACAATTGTATGTATACATGAATTCTTTCCTAACAGTTGTATTCCTGTGAGAATTAGTGTGAGATTTATAAGGGGAAGAAAAGAGATATTCAATTTCTAAACAAATGAATCCTATTTTAAATTTTTTGGTACACAGTGACATATTGAAATCGTATTATTTACAGGTAACAAGTGAAAGCCAGGTGTGTTAGGTAGGCTGTCCTGGAAGTCACTTATTACAGCTCGTTACAAGTCCTCCCAGGAATGATCTTCAGATCGAATCTCAATAGGACATGATATCTAATGGAAGGAGGGGATTTAAGGAGTGGTGGAGTTGCTAGACCTATATAGCTTAGATTTTGGTAGGAGCTATGAGACAGCCTTAAGAAATTTGTACAAATTCTGTCTTCTTGAGGACTTGAATGAAAATAATTTTATAATCTAGTTATTTGACTCAAAATAAGGGGAATGCTTTAATTATTTTTTCATCACTGGAACAGAATATCTGACACCCATGACTTACGGGATGAAAGATTTATTTTAGCTCACAGTTTCAGAAAGTCTCAGTCCATTCACTGGTATGCAGCTAGGAAATGGTGGCATCACATGGCAGGGAAGCAACTGGGACTGGGATCCTGACAGAATAGCAGAACAGAACCAAGTCTGAGAGGAAGGGTGGATGCAGCACATACCCCTCCAGGTCAAGATTCAAGCATCTGCCCCTGCCAGCCATACCCCACCTCCCAACAGTACATGGTGTTCATAGTTACAAGAGACTTTTGGAGGACATGCCACATCCAAGCCAGAACAGGACAAATCTGTTGAAATTATATAAATTTACAAATTATGTTGCAAACTATGAAATTAAAAAGACCAATACCCCACACACATCTTTAGGTCCCACCACAGGTATATAATCCACTTTTAGTTAGTGTTTATAAAAACATGGGCCAAAACTACAGATCTTATAATGCTAAATAATTAACAGTAAAACAAATTCCTGGGAATACCCTAGGCTACTACATCAAAATATCCCTGTGAAATCCCAGAAATCTATAAGTTAGGAAGTACCCAGTCTTAGCCACTTTCTCATTGCTGAAAAGAAGATATTTGAATCTACCACTTCAAGGATGGGAATTTTATTTTGGATCATAGTCCAGAGGTCTTAGTCAGTCCATGGACGCTGGCTGATAACGGCAGAGGGCATGACCGAAGGCCCTGGCAGAGAACAGCTGCCCATCCCATGTGGCTAGGAGACAAAACAGGGAGAGAAGCCATGACCCGCGAGCCATGGGGCGCTTCCAGTGACTCGTGCCTCCAACCAGGCACAGCCTCTAAACAGCATCTCGCCAATGAACCAGCCCTATGAGAGGCTGAAGCAGGGGGATTGTCAAGTTCAAGCCTAGTCTAAGTAACTTAGTGACTTACTGAGACGTTACAGCCTAGACAATTTAGTGACTTAGTAAGATCCTATCTCAAAAATCAAATAGAGTGGGCCGAAAGTTAAGTCAGTGTGAAGACTCTGGGCTCAATCCCTCATATCACCAAGAAAGGAAGGAAGGAAGGAAAACAAGAAGGAAGGAAGGAAGGAGGGAAGGAAGGAAAAAGTTATCTGTAAATTAATCCACTTGATCTAATTAACACCAATGACTCGATCACCCTTCAAATACATGAGGCTTTTGGGGTACATTTCAGATGCAAGTCATAACGCACATCAGAAATTTTAAAAATTGAAATATCAAAATAAAACACAGAAAATTCAGACATGTAGTTGATTAATGTTTATATATGAATATTCCATGTTAAAACCATTCAGAAGGAAGACATAACAGATTGTCATCACCTAAGAAGAATTTTGCTTTCTCTTGCCTAGGCAATAAACTCCCAGAAGAAAAATACCCCAATTAAAAATTTTTGTAAACCTTTCCACATGTAATAAACATACAAGACATGCTTCTCTAAATGACTTATTTCAACATCTTCTATTTTAGATTCATCTTTGTTGCTGTGTTATTAAGAATGATCCTATCTAATCTCATAGTAGTATGATGGATATTTGGGCAGTTTGTGGGGTTATTTTTGCATACTGTAGCATTTTATGTCTTTCATTTATACGTTTGAGGAAGCATTCTGTCGTTAATTAGGACATCCTTACAACAAAAATAAGAACTCTGAAAAAAAAAAAATCCATCCCCTAACCATTTTGCCAGGGATTCCAAATGAAAGCTATGCCAATGATTAAAACATAGTTACTTATGGGAGATGAATTTACACTCAAGCAAATGTTATCTGAGAGAATTTGACATACACAAACCACACATAATGTTTTTTTTTTTTAGTATTGTGTACTGTGTATGGTTTTGTTTGATGAGTTGGAATAGGGAAAGTTGGTAGGTTAATGTTGATTAAAAAAACTGGTGGATGAAAGGCAAACAGGATGAAGTCTTAGGATATTCTACTCTTACTCGAAGTAAAGAGGGGTGGGCATACAGGTAGGAAGGAGGAGAGTGAAATAGTTTGCAGACATGTGAGCCCCTTTTTGAAGTTGTTATAAGTCTTCCTACTCCCACTCTCTTTATCCCAGGTCCTGGCCTGTTTCCTGCTACAACTTCCTACCGAATTCAGTTTAAGTAGATCTTACAGGGTCTTGAGATAAATATTCAAATCAAGGAGGCAAAATCCCATTCTTGCTTTTTTTGTCCAAGGCTCTGACACCAAGATCTAAGGTAACAAATACCTCAGCTCAGTGGCGGTGAGGGCCTCATCCAATCCAGCATGAGCATGTCTTTGTCAGACAATAAATACAGAAAGTTTCAGAGACCGTTTGTAAGTACAGACTCTCAAACCTTTACCCTTTTCCTGGTGTGGCACTAAACATATTAAATTCTTAAGCTACCATTAAAAGCACACCCAAAAGTATTAGTTGAACAATGTAACCGTATGACTTAGCTATGGGTCTCCTATTAGAGCCCTGAGTGTCACACAACAAAATAAGCCAAGAGTCAGTAAAAAGTTAATGATCAGTCTAAAATTCTTTTACAATATTCAGTGTGAAATTATACATGTGTTTGTGTAAAACATACGCATATGTATAGAGTGGTTTCTCTGGAAGGTGTTGATCTGAACTTGAACTCCTTGCAACATTTCAACCTGATGGTTCAGTATGGGGAGATATATCAACACTCAAATCTGGTGATTCTATACTGTTAGTATTTATTAATAAAAACCAAGTGTCTCACATATCCTGCAGTAGCTTTAATCATATTCAGTATTCATGAAAGATAATGTCTCCAGTGTTTTACCTGCTTTGCATAGAGTGACTTGCAAAATATTCTTTTTTTTTCATCTTTAAATTATTCCACCACAATAAAAGCAGCAGAATTGTTGAGTATTTCTTTGGATTTCTAATGATCTATAGCGATTTACATAATGACTTCCGAGAGTTGAAATATTTCACCATTTAATGTTTTCAAAATGGTGCAAACTGAAGAATTAAGAAAGCAACTGAAAATTTCATAAGGTAGGCCAGAAGATAATTTTTGTTTACTTTTGAGAAATTGGGTAATTGAATCAAAAAGAAATAATTGATTCATTTGAACGAGTCCAAGACAAAGAACTGGCTATTAACCTTACTGATAGAGTATCACTGGATCAATTTTTCACAAGTTTTTGTTAGAAAAAATGAGTTAATTTCAGAAGACTCTAAGCCTTTAACGAATTATCTAGCCTTATCATTGATATGAGAGAATCAAAACAAAATGAGAAAGTTGGTTTCTATATAGTAATAACCTTTTTAGGCTAATGTCTGGATAACTGTCTTTTTTATAGGGAGAATGTCAACATGAGTATTTTTGTTAAAAGGAGAATCAGAATTGCCTGCCTTTGCTAATATGACACCCAATTATTGTTCTCAAAATTCCTAAAGGCCCTTAGCTATTTGTCTCCTTCACTGATATAAGAGACTCCTGCTATCCATGTATAGACCGTAGCAATCCAATCCAACTTCTCCTCTCAGCATGCGGATGGGTTGGTCAGTGTCAGTCTATGTAAGTTCATGTCACTTCAGTAAAACCTTTCAATGGCCTTCTATGTCACTTGAGAAAGACAAAAACCTAAAATCTAAAAGAACAATCAAATCAACAGATTTTAAATGTTTATGTTAACCCACAAGATTGCAGATTATTTGTAACTGCTCTACGTCATACCCAATATGTCTCTCTCATGTCATCCAGTCTTTCACTAACCACATTATCTTCCTTACAGTTTCTTAAACATACTGAACATTTAAGCTCAAGATCTTGGCATTGGCTGGGAGTTTTATCTAAAATATTTTTCCCAGAGTTCCTTCCAGGACTTGCTCGCTTGCTTGACCCAGTTAACTACTCAAATACCCTTCTATCGGGGAAGGTGTGTTATGACTACACCACATAAAGTAGTAACTTATTTATACCTAATGCTTTCTAATCTCATTCACACCATATACACACATTTACATTTTATTTTTTCCTATTTCTCCCAAATCAAATTTGAGGACTTGTTCCCTACTTTTTTCACAAGGACAAATAATTGCAGGTAAATGACACAGAAAACTTATTTTAATAACTAAAAGGATAGATTAAACTTTAATAAAAGTTACATAGTGAAACAGCTGAATTCGGGCTTAAGATTGTTCTTTATTTATTAGCAAAGACATTATTGTAAAGATATTTCAGCTGGCCTAACAGGTGCCAACACAAATGTTTGCAGCTCACAGATAAAAGGTTTTGTGGTGATGTGTGTGTGTCTCAAGGCGAGGGCATATTTATGTTTTCTCTCTATAGATCAGATGCCTCTACAATTTGCCCTAAAGGTTACATGGACACAAATCTTGAGTCTTACTTCATACAACAGGTGTGACCTGGGAACCTCAGCCTTAGTTTGGAATTTCAACAGGCCAACTAGATGACCATATTAAAAAAAAAAAAAAACAGTAAGGGTTCAAAGCTAATCTTCAGATTCTGTTTTGTTTCAATATAATCATTTATTAGATATTCCTTCCTTCTTTGACTTTCCAATTTTCTCACATCATTTTCATAATTTTTTCACCTTCCTGAAAAGTGCCAACTTTTCAGGTTGTAGAATATCTTCATTATGTTTTCTATTTTTTCTTTTGATGAAGAGAAAGCCTTCATTTTGTCTCATTTTTCCTAAAACCAGCCTGACCTAACACCAACATATATATTCTAGTTTAAATAGGATACCAGTGGTCTGTGGGAGATTTCACAACAGCGGTGTAACGCAACCTTTTCTGTGTTTCTATCTGGAAACTCTTGAATAATCTCTGCCCAGGTGTGTGTGCTCTGAACCTATCAGGAAGAGCATGGAATCCTGGGAGAAAACCTTCTGACTGTTCCAAGTAATCACAGCTGGAAAACTCAGCTCCAGGGCAGTTGTTTTCAATGTAAGGAGATTTCACAAAGTGAATAACGGATGCAGAGAAAAGTCAGCTTAATACTTAATGAAAAACTAACAATGTGATTTTGTAAGAGAATAAGGAATCACATGAGAATGGGAACATACTTGTTATTTGGTGAAGAGAGAGCCTTCTTCATTTTGTATTAGAAACATGAAAAGTAGGGGCTGAAGGAATGATTCAGTAGTTAAAGCACTTTCCTACAAGTGCTAAGCACTAAGTACCTGAGTTCTATTCTCCAGCACCACATAAACTGGGCATGGTAGCACTTATCTGTAACCTGTAATCTCAGCACTCAGGAGGCTGAGGCAGGAGGATTGCCGTGAATCTAAGGGCAGCCTGGGCTCCATAGTGAGTTCAGGACCAGCCTGGACTATACAGCCAGACCTGCCTAAAAAAAAAAAATATATATATATATATATATATATATATATATATATATATATATATTAACTCAATTTTGAATTCTAGCATATTTTTGTATTATGAAATACATTAATAATTTAAGAAATTAGGAGGAAGGTGGATACAATATTGTGGATTTTTTAAAAGCTGATTGATTCAAGGAGTTGTATCTCAGTTCTTAAAAGAAAGTGCCTACTAGTAGCTATGATTAGGTTTTAACACACAACCAGAAAATTGTCAAAATTAAGATCCCAGGTGATTGGAGCCCACATTTAGCAAATCAAATACTAACAAAAATTCCTCCTTGATATAGAAGCCCAAGTGAAGGAAATTGCATTTGCTGAGCAACCAACACTTGGCTTTCGCTTTTCAACTTCAGTCACTCTACAAACAATCCTGTGGAGTCTGTTACCCATGGCACAGGTGAACAAATGCCATTTTGAAATGTTTGAGCAACTTGCCCAAAACCAGATGGGCAAAGAATCTCATGTACTGTCGGCATTCCTGTGCCCACGGCAAACGTATGTGAAAACGAAGGCTCCCTTGGCTTTCATTAAGCTAGTAACTTTTCTACAAACAAAGTATTTGTGCATCTTCCTCTGGAAGCTGGTTTCTTAGGTAGTGATATTATAATCTAAATCTAATGAGTCTTCATAAGCAATAAAATGTATTAATGAGATTGTTTTATAGAAAATGCCATTGTCTATTGCCATGTCATATACTTGTCAGACTGAGTACATCTGTCAATCCCCTACTGTGTCTTCTTACTAGGAGCCACAGCACATTGAACAGTGTGACCTTGTTAACAGTCCTTGTGTACTCTCATGACTTTAATTGCATAGGTGACTTCTATTAAGTCCTTTATGACTGTTCCTAAACCTGTTTATGGTAAACATTCTGAAAATATACATTGTAACTAGATAGCATATAAAATACTAAAATAATAGTATAAAAAGTTACTAGGTTGGTAAAAAGTTAAATTCAGTGCTCTCAAAAGATAAAAGTGGGTCTTTGGGTGTGAAATTATCAACTAAAAGAGTGTGGCAGAAAAGATTTTTAACATTTTGAGTGATTCTGATACCAAATTATTATACAACTACTTTTATAATTTTGTTCACTTTTATTTACTTATTTAATTACTTATTTTCTTATTCTTTGAGACTTGCTCTTGCTCTTTAGTCCAGGTTGGTCCTGAACTCACTGTATTACCCAGGATGGCCTTGAACTCTGGTCAATCCTCCTGCCTCAGCCTCCCAAACTCTGAGATTATAGGCATGTGGCACTATACACAGATTGTATGATGCCAGGTAATGAAACCCAGGGCCTAGAGTTTGCTGCTTGCTAGACAAGTGCTTTCACTGCTATGCTGCTTCCCCAGCCCTTGATTTACTTTTAAAAATCTAAAATGGGAAACATAAATGAACAATTATAAATGTGCCTTATATATACTGCAATTTCAATTGCATAATTAGACTTACAACAAAAATCAGTAAGCAAAAATGAAAGAATTAATATGTCTATATCACTTAACATGATTTTTCAATTAAATACGTATTTCTATTTGTAAATCCAATTTTCTCTATTGCTTCACTATTTTTTCATTAACATTTTCCAATAACATATATATATATATATATTTTTTTTTTTTTTCTGTGGACAACAGAAAAACTAACTCATCATGTCAAGGATCTGAAGTTAAAAGGATCACGTCGGGCTGCCAGCTGGGGCTGGGAATCCTCTTCCGAGCTCTCTGGTTGTTGGCAGAGTCCACTTCCTCACACTTTTAGCGTGGAAGTCCCTGCTTTCCTGAAGCTGTAACTTCCTGTCTGCTCTTAACCCGGGAGCCTGCCCATAGTTGCTTATCATGTGGCTTCCCAAGCAATGAATGTTAGCTTTTTTCAACCTTTTCTTCTAGTCTGATTGTGAAAATGTCCCTCATTTAAAGGTTTCATGTAATTAAGTTGAGCTCATGTGGATAACTTCCCTTTTAAATTTTTTTCAATCAGCTTCACTGAGGTATACTTGATACCTAAAGAATTAGACACATTTAACAGACACAATCTGATGAACTAAGATATATGCAAACGCCCTACCTTAATTGTGGTAAGGACAATCTCCACTTCTCTATTTATAACCTAATCACCAGAGTAATACTGGAATCAGTTTCTGGGATGACACAGCACATGTGCATTAGAAAGCCTGGACTCCGAGGAGGACCCCGCTTCCGTTACTGAGTCACTGAAAGGCCAACACGTGATCCATAGGCTCTAGTAGGCCCTTCCAGACTGAACAGACCAAGACCCCACGAAAAGTGGTTCCCTGGAGCCTTCAGCATCTCTGTGCATCCCATCTTTCATCACTCTTCTCTTCCTTCTAAAGCAATCCAAATGTTTACAGGGTAATAAGAAACTCAGAATAATATTAGAAATAAGTAGTTATTTTGCCTAAACAGAGAGAAAGTCTGACTTTTATGAACAAAAGTAGTAGGGGAGGAATTTTCAGTTGATTTCAGCCAGACAGCCCTCTATTCTCTGACACTCACATCATTCTTCCCTAAGACAACTTAGTTAAAATGGAAAAATAATTCATTTCAGAATAGTATTAGTTTGGGCTGATGAGAATTGATCAGAGTGATGATTCCTAAAATAGTCACTTATTCCAAGAAGAAAGCACTTCACAATAGAAATGTTAAGAAACAACAAATTAGAATGATAGAAATAGAAATAGTCTGACACGATATCAAAGAATTAAAGAGGAGGATACTGTTATGTTCTGGATCTGGAATGTCCCTCAAAACTCTCATGTATCTGGATGTTTAGAACACCCAGGAATGCATTTACTGTTAACACGTGGGACCTAGTTAAAAGGGGCAAATCTCTGGGGCTTGATCCAGAAGGGCTGGATCCCTGGTACATGACCTGCAAGGTTATATTCCAGCTCTGGTCTTCTTTCTCCATTCGGTTTCCTGTTTGTTATGCCAGGAACAGCCTCTCTCCCGCTAGGCCTCACCATGTACTTCTACCGTTGCTGCCTGCCCATGAGCCTGCTGAAAACGTCTGAAGCTGCGAGCAACAATAAATCTTTTTTTCTCTTAAATTGTGGCTGTTCGGTACTGTGTTCCAGTGTCTTAGTTACTTTCTTGTTGCTGTGACGAAACACCCAACGTCCACCATTGAAGGGAGGAAAGTTTTATTTAGTTCACAATTTCAAAAGGTGTCACACAGTCCACTCGTGGCAGCCTGCGATGGCGAAAGCACAAGTCAGAGTCTGGACAGCTTCTTACAACACTGCAGACAGAAGCCACATGAAAAAGGAGCAAGCCATTGACTGGAGACTCAGGGAAGGCTAGATTTTTCCCAGGAAGAACTTGCAACGATGTTTTTTCTTCCCTCTTTAACTCAGGTCAAGCTGCCAGATGGGTGTAGATGCCCCCACTTCCTGTCCCACAAGTCAATAAGACCAATCTGAATGCTCAGCTCTGGGCAACCCCTAATTTCAGCAAGCTGACACAATCCTTTCAGGTCAGGCCCCAAGCATCTGCCCCTTTCAACCGGGCCAGACTTCCCAACGACACACAGTGCCAAATATATGAGAATTTTGCAGAACACTTCAGATCCAAGCCTGTCCTAGTTACTTTTTCATAGCTGTATTAAAATAGCCAACATACACAAATTACTGGAGGAAGAGTTTCTTCTAGCTCACAGTTTCGGATGGTCACCTTCCATTCATGGGCAGCGAATGACAGTGGAAGCACATGGCAAAGGCAGAGGTAGAAGCAGTTTCTCACAACACTGCAAATAGGAAGCCAAGTCAAGCTCCCGAGGAAAGGCAAGAAGCAGCATATATCCTCCTTCCAGATCCTGTCCCAGCGGTTCCCCTCCTTTGGGCCAGGTGTTACACCTCTTCCAGATTTACAGCCCAACCACACACCTGTAATCCCATCCGCATGCCTGTATTGTACCACATACCATAATCCACCCCTTCAGTCGAGGGCCCAATCTCTTATCAGCACATGCTGCCGATAATCTGTAACCTCCCAATGCATGAGACTTTTGGGGGACATTCCAAATTTAAACTGCAATAAAGCCATGACACACAGCAATGAAAAATTAACCAAGGTAGAAATTAGTATTGGAGGAGTTTGAGTCATTGCTGTGACTTTACCTGACTGTATCTCTTTGGAAATTGTTTGAAGGAGGAGTATGGAAAGGTTTAGAGATGTTAGCAACAGAGGCCTTGCAATGCTCTAAGCCAGGCTTAATCAGAAATTCTGGTTAGAGCTATGAAAACCAGGATGCTGGTAGAAGTGTGGATTGCAAATGCTAATCTCAAGAGGTTTCTGATGGGAAGGAGGGCTTAACTGGCAACTGATCTAGAAACCGTGTATGCTACCCTCTAGGGGAAAAAATAATATGTCAGCATTTTGCTCCTGTCCTGTGATTTTGCCTGAAACTTTTTAATCTAGCAGAGGAAATTTTGAAGGTGTCTAATGTTCAGGCTGTCACTTGGATTCTGTGTGCTGCTACTGTGAGCTACTTCTACACAAAAAGGCAGGAAAAAAAAAAAAAACAGCAAAGGAAAAAGATTTAGAAACTATTGAGTTTTGCCAAAACTTCAAACTGCTTTTCCTGTTTGCCAAAATGCAAACAGCTTCTCTTCAGCTAGCCTTCTACCCCATGCCTCCACCATGTCTGGTTACCTGGCAATGGCCTGAAACCTTCTGAAACTTTATCCATTTCCTCTCTTAATCTGTGAACATCAGGCAATGTGTCCCAGCAATGAAAAAGTAACCAAGACAGCTGTGATCAACTTTGTGCTTGAAAGAGCCTGAAAAATCTGATCTGTTAGGATTTTTAGAAAAGCATTCTGTGTGGCTGCAGCCCCGTGGTTCTTCAGCAGAATCGCCTTGGTGTTTTCCCACCGTATCACCCAGTCCATCCCATAGGCTTCATCCCCTTTTGGTTAGGAGCCACAGCACCAGGCAGGAGTTGAGCCTGTCATAACTTTGTGCAGTGTCGGTGCTCTGTCTTGGAACAGAAAAAAGCATGACTAATATGAGTGAAAAAAATGACTATAGTTATTTCCAACTCATAAACAAGTGTTTCATAGATCTTCCTGTCCAATGAAATAAATCCTCCACTGCCAAAAGTAAACCATAGGTGGAAGAAAGGTAGTTTATGGAAATTAAGCACTAATTGAGAATTTTGACTAGAAGTTTATGCAACTATATGTACAAAACATATCATAAAATGTTTGGTAGATTCCAGGGTTTAAGCAAAGGAGCATAAATGATCAAGCAATCAAGAAGCAACATCTTCTTCTTCTGTCTGCTAGCCAAAAAATATGATGAAATATAGATCAATGAGCCATTTTTCAATCTACACATACTTAATTCTTGCCGTAAGTAGACGTTGTCTCATTCAAACATAAACATAATTAGTTGTGAATAAATGACCTTCAAAATGTTTCAGCAACACTACCTGAAATATTACTAGCCAAGCTGCACTAACAAATAGCCCAGATATAAATAATATTTATAAGACCCAAGCTTTACTTTGCTAACAATATGTTGGAGTTTCAATCTATAGAACTGAAAAGCAAATTTCCCTAATTTCAATATCCAACTTCTGTTGTCATTCAATATTTGTTATTTTAACATGATATTAACTATAAATTTTAAGGATAACTGCCAATTCTGCTACACAAGAATAAACAGGACTAGAGTTTTGGTATTATATTTGCAAGTTAAGAAAGGCAACCAATTTGGATAACACATATGCACTTTTGTAAGCTAAAGGTGTAATTACTCTATGATTCACCAACTTCATTCTACACAATTCATGCAGAGGGAAGGGACTCCTATGTCCACAAAGAACTTCATCAAGAATGCCCATACAGATGTATTTTTAATGGTAAAGAGTTGAAAACAATGTTGGAAAATTGAATTGAACTATAAAATAAACTGCTCTGAAAAATATAAAGAACTGAACAGAAACATGTAACATGATTGGACATGAAAAGCAGTTTGCTAACTAAAAACATTAAACTCAGAAGAGATGTCTACTCCACTGATATGAGAAAGCAGAGAGTGTCTCCTCTGACAGAGCTAAAACTTACAGATTCATCAGAATCACAAAGATTAGCTGGAAAAGGACATGTGAGAACTTTTTTCAATAATGGAATTCTTTATATCTTAAATGAACAATGGATCACACAATTGTTTGCATTTATTCATGTTTTAAAAACTAAATTTGAGATCAGCTGCTATACTGAATATGCACTCATTTAACAAAAATGATTTTATGAACTGTAAGAATTTTTCCTCATCATGTAAGTATAAAAATCATAGGCTTAAACAAAGTAGGTTTCCTGTAATAGTACTCCTGTACCCAACGGATCTCCAAGGAGATGGGCTAGGTGATCCTTTGTCTCAGACCACATGAAGGGTCACTTTTAAAGTCTAATCCTACTCAAGAGACGGTGCAAGCTAAAACTTTTATGTACTACATACAAAAGTACAGAACGAATAGGAAAAATTGTATGCATGTGCACACATGTATATTTACAGCATAATAATGAGAATGAGACAAAATTAAGGGCACATTCATTCTCATAGCACAATGTGTTAGTATGGGTTCTTTCAAAGGGCAGAATTGACAGAAATTGTAACAAGAAGGGTCTAGTTGAAAGGCTTATAAATCCAAGGAGAGTGATAGTCCAAGATGGTGGCCTGCACGTGCGAGAGCTGTTCAGCCATCAGAGGTACAATACCCACTCCAGACTGCAGGACAGCCCGGGAGCGTCTCCTGCAGATCTTGGTTGTTTGAAGAACAATGTCAAAGACCAGAGACTGAAGTTTGGTGACTGAAAATCAGCGATGGGCAGACAGGCACAAGTTGAGACCTGAGCGAATCTGTGATGATCTGTGGCTTGCAGCAAGTTGGCATCCGCAGACAATTGCAAAGGTGAGGGCTTTCTTAGAGAAAGAAGCTGTAACAATCTTTCTTCCCTCTTCCTTTTATAGAGCCCCAGTTCCCAGGTGGGCCTCCCGCATCCTCTGGGCGGGTGCTTTTCTTTCACTTGCTGACACACAAATCACTCACACTCTAATCCAGACTCGCTCCCAATTGCCTAATCTAGGCCTGGTTCCAAAGCCCTGATCGAGGTGTGGTACCTGATTGCCTCAAATTGACATAATCTCTCCAACAGTCACACATAATGACACACATCTGATCTTTAGTACCACCTGTTAATAATGTCAGGAAAAACAATGACAATTTTTACTGAGCCTGCAGAGATTAGCGAAGACAGCTGAACAGAATAGCTAAGTGAGATGCTCAGGATGGTAAAAGAAAAGGCAATTGAGACTTTGATTCTGGGAGGCAAGACAGTTGTATGGAAAAAGTCAGTTTTATTTTTGGCTTTGCTGCAGACATAGCCGGGGCCTCTGAGCAATTCACACATGCAATTTATGACACTGGTTGGCTTTGTATATCTGACCTGTGAGCTTATAATTGTCTGTGACTGGTGGCAGCTGTCACTGGAACACAGTAAGCAAGGTGATCCTCCCCTGCACCACACTTTGACAGGCCCTGTGCTTTGGGAGACACCACAACTGCAACATAAAATTGCTGGTGAAGAAAGCAAAATGTTATTAACTTGGTTCAAATGTAAACAGGTCACCTTGTGCATAATGTCTGTAGATTATATTCCTCACTATAATGGGACCCAGGTGTTTCAGAGCATCCACCGTATTATTAAGTGCACTGTGAGGCTGGCAGCAGGGTGTGGGTATTTCAGGTGGACATTCTGACGATAAAAGGCAAATTGTGTACATCCCTATAACCATCATCACCAAAAACAGTAGGCAAGGAGACACTGACCTTTCAAATTAGTCATTTGTACCACATATTTACATCTGAAGTAATCTTAACTTTCAAGATAATATTTTTTGATTATTGGAAATAGACGCTCCACATATCAAGACACTCAGTAATTATCTGTCTTTTGTTCTGCTATAGGAAGTGCAATTCATTTTTCCATGATGTCTTCTATAATAAAGAGTGGACTTGCACAGGCCCTGCCCGTCATGGTAGGTCTGTTTTCTCTCTCAGGCCTTCAGGATAGTATCTCACACTTTCTTCAAATAGAGCAAAGGTACTGTGAGTAAAACAATGGTATAAGGGAAAACTAAATAAATGCATGAATAAGGGAGTAGATGAATTGATAGATGACACAGTCCAATGTTACACATCAGTAGAATGGAATAAAATAAAATGAATACTAGAAATAAATACTAGGAATTCTGATTTTGGCAAAGGAGACAGCCCTAGTGGTGGCTACATACAACTAAGTCGTTCTAAGGAGAATACAATAGCAAATATTAAGAAGTCTGAAACATTCAGGAAGTTATTTGATTGAGTAGGGACCTTAGCACTAGAAGAACGGCATGGCAGGAAATTGTTTAGGTTTTCTTTTTGCCTTTCCTGCATTCTAAATGAGATACTGAAAAATCAGTCTAGAATTTCAAACTTGCAATAGGCACAAGCAAGAAAAAGAGCTTCCCCCCAAAACACCTATACTGTTTATCCGAAGGACTGACAAAAGAGTGCTGTAAAGGATAGCGCATGTTTTGATAACTCTACACCTATCCAGAGAAATACAAAAAAGGAAACAAATGAACAAACAACAAAGACAACCCATTTCTTGTGAAAACAGAGACTGTCAGGGAACTGAAACTTCTGCAGACCATCGAAGAAAATTAAGGCAAAGAAATTCGTCTTTTCATTTCCCCCCACCTAACAAATATCAATAGGACCAAATGAAAACCACAGTTCCTTTAGACAGTCTGAGACAGAGATTAAGTGAAGTGGTACAAGGTGATGTTAGCTGGTTTCCTCAGTATTGGGTATGATCAGTGGGCTCTAACGTGAGAAACCTTTTATGCTCACTAGGCCTTAAAAACAAAATAAGGTGAGTCTTTCTCAAAAAGATTAAGATTCAGAATCTCAAATATAATACCCAAAATACCCATAACAGTATTTAAAATCTTGCATAATGTTAAGTGTCTTAGTCAGTTTCTCATTGCTGAGACTTTATACCCAACATTCATGAATTTAAGGAGGAAAGATTTGTTTTAGTGCCTAGTTTCAGAAGTAAATAAAATGAGTCCAACAGCCTGTCCAAACAAGATATTCTCAAAGAAATGTAAGCAATGACCAGTTAGATTAAACGGAAACTTACTAAACAAATAGTGGTCCTAATGGATATAAAACTTACTGAGCATAGAGAAGCCACAAATAAAAAGTTAATAAGGGAATTGAAAACGAAGAAACAATTTGATAGAGAAGTAGAAATTTTGAAAAGAAATATAGCTGAAATTTAAGATATGCAAAATACATTTAAAAGTAGGGGAAGTTGATCAAACATCGTGATACCAGAATTTCAGGCTTTGTAGAAGGCTGAGGAAACAAATGCTATAATCAGGCACTACTCCAAAATGAGCAAAGTAGCTAGTTACAACAAGAAAAAGAGAATCAATCGTAGAATTATAGGCGTGAGAGAAAGAATAGAAACCAGCTCTGGAGGTATAAAGAATTTATTCACTGCAGTAAGGTAAGAAACGTTCCCAAATCTAGGACAAAAAATTAATTTTCAGGTACAAGAAACTTACAGAACACCAAATAACCTCAACTAGCAACAAGACTCGCCACAGCATACTTAATCAAAATATTAGAAATACAACATAAGGAAAATTTTAAAAGAAACAAGAGAAAAACACAATATTCTGTGAAAGCAAAACCATTCAAAGTATTGCAGATTTCTCAGTGCAATTCTTAAAAGCCAGGAGAGCCTGGGGCAAAATTTTTCAAGCTTTCCAAGATAGCAAGTATTGAGATAGGTTGCTGCATCCAGCAAAATTATTCCTGAAGATTGAGAGGGGCGTGAAAATTTTTCATAACCAAGAATCCCTAACAAAATTTCTACTACTAGCCCAGTAATGCAGAAAAAACTTCAAAGAATCTTTGAGAGAAACGGGGTCACACAGCACCAAAGAACTGGAGGAAAGGAAACATCAAAAGAGAAAGTGCAATAAAAAAACAAATCGACATCAATCATTTGATCGGAATTTCACCAAAACAGTGCCAACTTTCTCATAAAATCTATGAAACATTCTCCTACAATTATTATTTTTATCAGTATGTTGTTTTGCAAATCATAATGATTACATTTAACATGGGGAATTGGTATAAAATCTTAATCTGTGAAACTTTTTTGTTGTGCATGATGTGTATAGATATTAATCTGGAGGTGGAGTGGCAGAACACTGAAGACAAAATCTATGAGAGTTTGTAAATAAGTGGTTCTGGGGAACTTTCCCCCGAAACTGTCATTGAGTAGTAAAGATAAAAGATCACAAAACCTAAGTTCATTGGCTGAGAACTCAGTTAGCACTAGGTCGAGCTATTATTCTTAGATTTTATTTTTCAATTTCACAAAATGTACAAAAATAATGACATAAAAAGACCCTAACATAAATGATAGGGTAGAAAGAAACCTCGAGAGAGACACTGGTCAGATAGAAAAGGGGTGAACATCTGAAAAAGGGGTGGACATAACACTCATTGATTTCCCAAACACCATGCTTTGTGTTGCAGAATTTGGAATTTATGTATTTACAAAAAAAAATGTTAAATTTTATGCTATGTGAATAATTTTACCACAATAAAAGACACACACACACACACACACACACACACACACACACACACAATGAATACACACAAAAATGGAATTTTACTCTGTCATTAAGAACAAATCATTTGAGTCATTTTTAGGAAAATGGATGCACCTTGAGACCATGATGCTCAGCAAAATGAATCAGACGCAGAAAGTTAAATATGAGAAGGCTCTCTCTAATGTGAGCAAAGCAGACCACAAAAAATGTACGTGACATAGAATGAAGTAAGATGGACTTATGGACTTTGTAGAAAGAGAAAGGGAAGGGGGTGAGAAGGTGGAAAGGAGAAAGGGAGGTGATTTGTAAAAAAAATCGAGTGATAGTGGCAATTAAAAATTAAAAGAGGGGGAACTGTGAGAGAAAGTGGAGGGAAAAAAGAGGGAAGGGAAGGGGTTGTACATTGAACACAATATGTATGTAGCCAATATACTCAAGTTCAATGTACACATTATGGATCATATAATTATATATTTATATAATTGGAGGGGAAACACCAAAAAAAGAAAAATCAAATGTATATTATAGAATGAAAGATAATTAAAATAGCATGGTTGATGATTGACTTTGCAGTAAATGAAGACGATAGAGAAAAATGTTCAAAGATAAGCCAGTAGAAATTACTCAATATGGTTAAGAGAGAAGAGACAATGAAAAATAAAGATCAAGTAGCGGCCACCTCAGGGCCCACATAATGCATCTATCTTATGTTCATCTCATGAGAGTTCCAGAATGAGCCTAAAAAGTTTTTTTTTTTAAAGTGGCTAAGAAGTCAAACTTTTGCATAACTGCGTAAATTATAAATTTGAGCAGCTGAGAAAACCTCAATCAATAAAATCTCAAAGAAAATTTTCCCAAGATTGCAAATCTGAATGATTAGACAAATGATATTACCTTTTTCTAGGCTGATGATCAGGGACTTTTTTTTTTTCTGAAAGACATCACTCTGCACATCTCTGGATTGGGGAACAGTATGCACATAAGGAAATGTGTTGAGGTATTGGAATAGGGTGGGAATCTAGGCTTTGTGAAAAATCTATGTAGTAAACTATGTGACTCATTTATTTATTCCAATAAAAAGAGATTTTTACAGACACATCATCCAAATACCTGCTACCTAAATGTTCTGCTTTACAGAAGAGAATCAAAATATTATTCTCTGTACAAATTCTTTAATTTTAAAGAAAAAGTTCTCTATTTTTCTCTACCTTATATCTTTATCTAGTGTCATGTTCTGTATGTCTACATGATGATAACGTCTACCAAATATTGTAAGTAGTGATGATCAAATTTTTGTGTTTCTGATGATGTTGCTCAGCCAGTGGATTAAACAGATGCAAAGTTAAATTTTTTCAGGTCATTCTATCCCATGATGCTTTCTAAATTCTGTATTTAACATGTTAATGTTAAATGTTTAAGTATGTTTTGCATTGGTAGAAATCAAAATTTCAATTGAAAACTACACAAAAAATATGAAATATTATGCAAAAGGGGCAAGAATTATACACCAATTTTGAAAAAAAAATTTAGGTAAGCCAGAAAGATAAGCATAAAATGTCAAAAAAGAAAAATATCTAGCTAATCAAAGAGTCAGCACAGATAATTAGAAAAGAGAAATCTCAGAGGAGCACAAGATGGTACCTGCGTAGGGTTGCCAAGCTCAGAAACAATCAAGGCGGGAAAAGCACAAGGAGGAAAAGATTAGCGGCTGTAAGTCCTATGTCATGCTCGTGGGCATCATGTAGAAATGCTATTAGTATTTTGGAAAATATTCACTACATTTGCATCACAGGGCAGGAAAGGAAAATGTGAGGCCACTATGCAGCTTTAAAAATTAACACAGGCCAAAAAAAGAAGTGATGTGGTTCGTTCTGTTTATGAACATTATTTGTGTAACCAAAACAATGTAAATTTGGTGGTCAGCTTAACCAAATACTCTACTATTACGCTGCTGGGGACAAAGAAGGATGAAGGAGATGAGCAGCCTTGAAGGCTCTCTTCTCTTTAGTGAGGTAAAGAGGTGACGACGTGTAGGAAGGTACAATTCAATAGAAATTTGACTTACTTTGCTAATTAAGTCGGAGGCATAAGTACTACATAATTAAGTAGTTGGAAGGAAACATCTACCAATTCAGCAGTTTAAGAAAAGATTCAATACTTCACAAATGATCAACAGTCGAAAGTATTGTAGAGAAGCATCTAGAGACAATATTGAAACTCTTTTTTATTCTATTTCACTTTGCCTAAAGAGGTCATTTTTTCTTGAATATACTTAGAAAAAAGAAATTGGTAAAAAAGAATGAATTTTAAATTGCCTATATTTCTACTTCTCAGAAGCACTTTTAGTATATTTGTGAATATTCTTCCAATTCTGCCTGTACATGTGTGTGTGTGGTGGGGGGTGGTATGTGTGCTGTTGTAAGTGGAGAAATCCCCTTTTAATTTGAAATTTACGTTGCAAACATTTTTAAAGAGCAAATTTGGAACCCTTCTCTTCTTACCCCATGTAAATCATCATGCTAGTGGCTTTCCAGAAACTATTGATTGAATGTTGATTGGAGCTCTTGACCTTGAGGCTAAAGTTCCTGTGTCATCTGTTATTAATCTCCTGAGACCTCCTTTCCCCAAATGCTCTTTCAGTTATGCTTCGCTCTAAATTCTTTTTCTTCTCACAGTGACCCACTGGGAACCCATCAATCTATCCATCTGAGGGTGGTGAATGTTGACTCTTGGAAAATCGTATCACATTCTTTGAGATACCTTATGAATTTTGATCCTATAGAAGTCCCATGGTAGGTATAAATTCCCCTATTAAGAAATTTTCCCTCCATTCTAGATCATGAGGAATGTGCAAATAACAGTTGGTTAAGAAAACAATGGAGAACGTAAACACAGAAAGAGCTCACCAAGAATTATCTTCCCAAACCAGAAATCACTTTGGTTCAATTTTCATGCTCTATTTTAATAAATAATCAAATATCAATTTTTATCTTCCTTTTTTCTGTTTCTTTTCTTCTCTCTCACAAATCCTACACAGAGTACATGATCTTGACACAGAAAAGCTGAAGATCCTCACTGCACAGTCAAAGATTCACTCAATTCCACTCTTGTCCATAAATAGACAAAACAAAAACACAATGTTTACCTTAAATTCATAATTCTACTTTCATCCACCACTGGTACATGTAACACTACCAAACTGAAGCCAGAGCAAATTAAAAGTTCCTGTGATGAAATAGATGGAAATTTGAAAGTGAATTCACGTTGGTCTCAGAACAATATTAAACTACTGCTGCATAAAAAGATTTTTGTGTTGTAAATTCCTGTCATGGTTTAACAAAGTGTAAGGTCCTTCACCTGTGCAGGAAAGCATGCACCTGCCTTACGGCCCTTTCAGCACAACTTTTAGTATGTGGCAATACCTTAACCTATGAGTCGCAATTGACTTCTCCACTTATGACTGAATTTGTTTAAACAACTACTTTAGCAAAGTTTATCCTCTAATTTTGTGAAGTCCAACAGTTTAAAATCCAGTTAAATGATAAAGTTACATGTTTACATGCTCACCCGTGCTCAATAACAGATTATAATTGTCCAAATAAACTATTGGCACTTATGTGTTACAATAAACCTTTTTCATTACTGTTTTATAATTGGACAAAAATGCATACATTTAAGAGTAACTGGAAATTTGATCTTAATCAAAGCAGGAAGGGTGCTTCTCTGTCTTCAGAGGGGGTATTCCTTACTTAGTGTAGATCTAAATGAGTATGTTATTTTTGATTATTAAATGGTGGAAATAACAGTCAGTCTTAGTTACTTTTTTGTTGCTAGGACACAACACCTGACACCAACAATTTAAGAAGGGTTTGTTTAATCTCACAGTTTCGGGAAGGCTCAGTCCACTCATGGACAGCAGGCAACAGCCAGAAAGGTCAGAAGAGCTGCTCATGGCATCACAGAGGAGGAATCGGGCTTGGGAAGAAGCTGAGTCTAAGGTATATTCCTACCAGCCACATCCTCCGTACTCCACCACACTTCCAGTAATCCACCAGACCTTTAGTGATCCATCTATATGCCCAGTCAACTGCCCCTCCCAAACAGGACCCACTTTACAGCACATAAAATCTATAGATAATACACAGCATCCAACATATAAGATTTTGGGGGGATATTACTGATATAAAACATGATATTCTTCCCTAGGAACCTAAAACACTCAAGCCTATCACCTTGTGCAAAATGCATTTAACCCATCTCTGAGAATTGCCATAGTCTTCATATTTCTAGCACTGATAAAAAGTTCATCTCAAATTCCCCATGAAAGTCAATGCAAAGTCTTAGCTGTGAGCCCTTCTGAAAATCAAAGAAAAATTAAACACTTCCAATATACAGTAGCACAGGGAGGAATAGGAGGATGGAAAGCAACTGGGCCAAAGCAAGACTAAAACTAACGGGGCAAAAGTTAAATATTGTAGTTTCATTAAATCCTGTAGCTCTGCGTCTAGCACCCAGAGAAGAATGAGGCAAGAGGTGAGTTCCAAAGCTTTTGGGCTGCTAGGCTCCTACGCCGATGCCTCTGGCTGCAAACTCTAAGGCTTTTTTCTTTACCTAGCTCCCCTCTTAGCCTGTGGCCTTCCTCAACAGATGATCCATATCCCCAGCATCTCCAAATTTCTAGGGTCTTTCCTACATCCTCAGTTTTACCTTTACAACTTCATGTGCTGCCCTTCCAGGACCACATTGCCTGGCTTCTAAGGCCTTCTTCTGAAATCTGGATGGAAGCTTTCCTGACTCCACAACTCTTGCACCCTGTGTGCCTATAAAACCAGGACTACATGGATGACACCAGTTTCTGCCACTAGCCTTCTGGATCTGGCTCAAACAGTGGTCTGGTTCCCTTGAGCCACGACCACAGAGGCCTCTGAGTTCTTGGATGAGTGTACTCTTCAGGGATCCATTTTCCTGTCCTGCCCAACAGAATGACCCTTGACTTCTCTTTCAAAGAAAAGTCTTTGGCCTTTGCACTCTTGAAAGGGTAAAAGTTGGAGTCGTGCTGATTTCTGAGATGCTCTCAAGGCATCTTCCCTATACTCCTGATGCAGAGAACTTAAGTTGTTTTTAACACTACTAATCTTTTCAAAAACTATGCACTCTTTTGTATGAACCTTGGTGTCACTTTCCTTCTTCCAAAACTGCAAACTTTCCATGTCTTTTTCCTTTATGACCCCTCCCCCCCAGATATTCAGTGTAAAGCTGGCTCAAAGCAGCAGAGTCCAAATGACTGAACACTGAGCTACCTCAAAATTTCCTCCTCCAAAGTAAGTAATGTATCGCATTTAATCTCAGTTTCAGGCAGTCTCAGGACAGGGACAAAATGTCAACACACTTTTATCCAGATGTTAGCATGTGTGGTTTCTAGTCCAATTGCCAATTGAGTCCCCCTTCCCATCTAAAAATGTCTTGAGCTTAGCTTTTACAATCTATACTTCTATCAGCATTCTAATCTTTTGAACTCTGACCAGTCTCCCATCAAGCTCAGTTTACAGCATTCTAGGGCTGACATCTTCAAATTTTTCCAAACTTTTCTGCAAATCAGTTCCAAAACTGTCTAAATTACATTGTTGGGTAAACTCTCAGAAAGTCTCTCTTCTCTGATAGCACTTTCTGTCTTAATTCATTTTTTATTGCTGAAACACAATATTTGACACCTATAATTCATGGGAGAATAGGTTTATCTTGGCTCGGTCTCAAGAGGTCTCAGTCCTGGCAATGGCAAGAAAAGATGTGATGGAGAATGTCTGTTCATAGCATCGCAACAGAAAAGATTGGGATGAGGGAGAAGCCTGGACACGACTATATTCCAGCCCACATCTTCAGCAGCTTATCATGATCTCAGTAATCTGGCATATGCTCAGTGATCTAGTGCACCCTTGGTAATCTGCCCACTTCACCAAGTCCCACCTAGATTGTATATGAAATCCACCTACAATCCACAACTTCCAAATACATGAGGCTTTTGGAGGGCATTCTAGATGCAAACTATAACACAGTCCCATTCCTTTTCACTCTTGAAAAGCATATCAAATAAAAAGAAAGAAAAAGAAAAAGACAGAAACAAAAGTGAAACTCTCATGCTAAGAGAAATGGGAGGTATTTATAAGGTAAGTTACAATGTGTAAGAAATTACTTCAAAAGTAGTGAAGAAAAAAATGAGTTTGAAAAGAACCCCAGAGAGATAGAAGCTACATTTCTCAGAGGATGCGTGTCTGCAGAGCAGGGCAAATCTTGGGAGGGAACCCACAGAATCTCCAGGAAGAATAACAAATACATGGCGTGAGAACTGCTGTTGGAGTCTTCCCTGCTGAGGTTCCACAAAGCTCCTATGTTTCGGAAAAAGATTCTCAATCCTGAGAGTCCCTGGAGCTCTAAATCCTGCTGTTGAAGTGAAACAAAAAGATAAATAGTCCATCGGATACATACATCTCTGTGTCACAAGGACCCGCTTCGTGAGTCAGGGAGAGCCTCTGCCATATGGGATCCTGTGCCGACCGCCTTTTTAATGCTCATTCTGTAACCAAATTATCTATTAAAACTCATCCCACTCAGAGGAGAATAGTAACAACAAAAAATCAGAGAGACAGTAGATGAAAATCAGGGAAGGAACAGAAAAATAAACCACAGATGGATAAAATATTATTACAGAAGAGCATATTTCCGTGAATTTGAGTAACTTATTATCAAAAGTTATCACAAGGGAGAAGCTACACAGCAGAATAGCAAAAGCAAAATGTGAGAATATAACATATGAGACTTCAGTAATAAAATATAAAAGAAAGAATCATAGAACAAGTAAATGCAACACTCACAGAGCCATGGATAAAATCATAGATTTAAGAACAATAAGCAAAATAGCAATGTGAAAGTTTACAAAAGAAATAAATGAGATACTGCATGAATGTAGCTATTTTTGAGCAAGAAAATTAACTTGCTGAGTAAAATACGTATTTACAGATACATATTCTCTGGAAATAAAAAGAATTGAAGTCACTGAATGAAAGACCATATTGTATCACAGAAAGAAAGTATTTCATGCGCAATTATTATGACTTAAGTAAGTTCTAGGAAAATTACTGAACTTCTTAGATAAATTAAAAAACAACAGCAACATCTTGGGCATACATACACAAAGAAAAATTCCCAAGAAGCTTGTAGAAAAACATGCAAATTATCCTCTGACATACTGTCGACAGCATTGTTAAATACAAGACACAGTAGGGTAATAGTCAAATGTCTCTAGGGGAAACCCATCAAGATTCAAGAATATAACACTCCACAAACTGTTGATACCAGACAAGTTGAGCTCTTGAATGAAACACTGTGTCTGCAAAGGAGCAAATGAATGAAAAGAGACACGAGCTTTCAGAAGACTGTGCTAGCTAGCTAAGCTGAGATCCATTGGGCACGCCAGCTTTCATGGCATCCAGCAAACAAGAGAGGTGGAGTGGAGCTCCAGAAGAAAGATATGCATGTGGGAACTGTGATAAATTACCAAAAAAAGACGTAATCCAGGAAATAGCGAGGAAGTTCAAGGAAAGCTAACAACCTATAGGAAAAACATCTTTTCAGAATCAGGCTCTACTAGACACAGTAATAAAACACAGAAGCCCACAGTAACACCCTAAGTGCCAGATATTACCCTAAATATTTTATATGGTGGGAATTCTTTATTCTCACAAGAACTAAATGGTAAGTGTTCATGTGACATTCATTTCACAGACAAAGAATCAGAGGTATAAATTTTTAAATCACCTGCCCAAAGTTACATGACTACGAACAGCACAGCCTGCATTTGAACATGGTCCCGCCCCCCACAGGCAAGTGGGATCATGCAATGGAGGAAACGGGTATGTTTCAGGGCAACAATAAGACCAGACATTCTGGATGGGGTTAGTGGCACTTGGGGTTTCGTGGGCTTTTGTGACAGCTTAGAAAACAATCTCAGCCAGTGCTAAAACCAGACATCAGATCACAGGGGAAAGAGTGAGAGTGGATGAGGACAACAGAACAGTAAACACAGGTAGAGGCTGTGAAGCGTCACCAGGGAGAATGGATGTCTTCTGGGTATCCTGTATTTTCTCCATAAGAAGAAAGGTAAGACCATAACATATCTTAATAATATACATATAGTTAAATGACATCTCCACCTTAGTGTTTGACTTTTAGACCACTTAGCATGAAGAATAACAAAAAATCCTCTGTGACATCAAAAACTGTGGTTTTCCCTGGATTTATCTAGATACTAGGTAGACACACGATGCATATTTCATCTCTATTTAAAGCTTAATTTTTCTGCTTGGTGTTACAGTTCACCAGAATAGTGATCCCAGTAACTAGCTAAAAATAACTGACTCAGCCCTGCCTACAAGCTGAATAACAAGCTGCAGAATGACAGTGTGGTTTTCCCTCAATAAAACAACTTGGACCTCTGCTGCGTTCTCTTTTGTTACCCTGTGGCATCGCCCAGTAACAGTCTGTCTTCCCAAATGGGATAAAGATCTGCATGTGCTGTAGATTTTAAAATTACAAATTCACACAGTAGTGTAGGCCCTTGGGGCCTCGCGGTCATGTATAAATAGTGACAACATACCCAGGAGGTGTGGGGACGTTTCTCCAGTAGCACAAGAGGGGTTCCTTTTTTAAATGCCCTAAATCAGCAGCCAGCTGTTGGAATACATCCTTGTCTAGTTTCAAGATAGTGTTACTCTTTCCTTTGATGGAGATAGCCAGCTACCTTTTCCCAGCCGTCTCCTCTTTTAAGCCTCTTATGGCATTTGGGAGTCGGACAAGGGAAATATTTTGTGTTTGTGCTGTCAGAAAACAATCTGTCACTACATGGAGGCAGCGGAAAATAGGCATGTAAAGCTCTGAATGTAAAAGGAGGTGTCCTACAGACGGCAGAAGGGAGACGTGTGAACAGATGCACACGAGGGTGCTCAGCTCTGGATTCTGGTGGATCTTCACCAAGCAAACAGGGACAAGGACCCTGCTCTATATACAAGCTGGTAGTAGAGGGCCCAGGGTGCCACAAAGCCCTTACTGCCTGGAAGCTCCAGAAATATGCAGCTATGCAGTCCATTCGACACAATTGGATAACTCTTGGTATGAGTTTTCTCTAAGAAATAAAACAGAAACCTAGGTATTTTGAAAGGTAAAAATCCAATCGTAAGCATTTGTTCTTTCCTACTGTCCTTCTTGCTCCTTTTCTTCTTCCCTTCCTTCATTTCTAATCACCTACACATTACACAATTGGCACAAAATATCAATCGATAAACAAATGAGTATTGGCTATTTTGCACTTCTCTTTGTAGCTACTAACAAATATACATATAACATTGATTTTTAATTGAATCAAAAATAATGATTTTTTGATCAAGTCCTCAGAGAAGTCCCCAAATATTGACAGATGTGCATTTATCTCTGTCTGCTTGTAGGACTTGTGTACCCTTTAAGTATTAAATTCGTCTTCCTGTCCCTGTGTTACATACAAGTTCCTTTGGCAACCACCGTCACAGTAGACTCTCTTCACTTCCTTCCACATTTTCTTCCCCAAATGGCCAAAAGCATAAACATCTCTCTGACCTTCCTATCATCAAGACACTGCTGGATGTTTCTACGAGGCTCTCTCCTCTGTCTGCGAGGCTGAAAGAAGGGTCATACCTAGACTAGCCCAGCTGAGGCCATGGCTAAGGCCCTATCCCTGACAGCACTGCGGGGTATTGTGCTCATGGGAGAAGTGGGTTGTGTTCTCACCTGTCAAGGGACTCATCAGAAACACTGCAGCTCCTACTGGGGAGACGGACTTCAGCCTGAAGAAAAAGTTTAATGTACGATTAATAGTACCAATATCTTCCCATAGCAGCATGTCACATGTCAATTAATAGTACAAATATCTTCCCATCACAGCATGTCACATGTCAATTATAACCAGCATGAAATCACTATAAACTTCGCAGGCAGACAGTAACTCTAGTCTACTAGAAGTCAAAAACTCCTGTTTTAAAAAATAGTAATCCATTTAATTATTGGTTTTCTATGTATTTCCCAACTAACAGTTCTAAACTCAGGACTATAACTATATCACAAGATGTTCATGCTTTCATACATTTGTACATTGTATTACAACCTCATTTGAACATGGTATTCTACAGAATGATATTGAATTGTTTCCTTTTACAGAAAGAAAGTCTTATTTTTTCCTAGTAGAACTTGTTCATACAAAAGAGATGGAACATTTTAAATGCACCACACCATGAAATATATTCAAGCTCTCTGAGCTTTAATTTCCTTTCCTGAAAAAACGAAGTATGACAATAGTTACATATTATAGTTATAGTAGTTATAAGGTGTGCTGCATAAAGAAATTCAAGTATGAAGGTTTATCAGTACAGTGTCTGACACATGTTGGCTGTTGGATTTGTACTACGATGCATTGTATTTATTTTCAGAGCAAGCCTAGAGAAAACATTGCTTTTACTTTACAAACCCACACTTTTATGGCAATGTCTGTATATACAGCTTTTATAGCAGGTCTTTATTGTAAGCCTAAGTCGAAGAGAGAATAAACAGAATATTCATTCTCCTGCTATTTGAAAGGGGCTAATTTTAAAAGATCTTTCCTTTAGGCAGGTGAATAAAAACCTCAAACTCTGGTCTGTCTGTGTCATGCAACTAGGCTGGTTGTTATTGAATTGTAGACTTTTCACCTTTTTTCATAATGTTATCAGATGTGACTCATTATAATTTTAAGATTTATCAGAGCAATTTAGTTTTTGTGATTACACAAGCTTAAGTATATTTGGCTCTAGAAAGTATGCCCAATTATGTTATATCCTCTCTTTTTATAACGTAACACGTAATTAGTCATAAAAGCAGAATAGAGTGTAGACTCTGTGTCAAAAGACAGTACCAGTGAACATTCAAATTTAAGTTTCATGTTTTTAGTTGAAAATAATTGCATCTCCTCTAATAGGTTAAATCTGAGGCAAAAGAGTATTTTCAGTCTCAATCATATTTTTCCAAATGAGCTGCCTTGACATCAGCAGGACAACGGGACTCAGAGTTGCAAGCCCCTCATCTTACTTAGCCTGACCTCAGTCTGCCCTCTGACCTAAGCAAAGAAGAAAGAAAGATTTGATTTTAAAGCCACCTGGGAAGCAGGTAAGTATGCCATAAGAGCTGTTTCACTGCGTAAGTGACCTCTTTATCCATCTTTATATGTTTACAGTGTTGATATCTCTTGCCCTAGGATTTAAAGAAGAATTTCACATACCCATGGCGCGATATGGTCCTTCACAAGGTCACATATCCCTCAGGTGTGCATTGGCACAGTTAACTGCCTTGAGGCATTGGTCCTGCCTTATTTGTTCAGGTTACTCTTCCTAAGGTGCTCAGCCTTTTCACAGCTCTCTAAACCCTCTAAAAAACTCTGTTGTGTTTTGGACCTAGAGTGTCCCCCCAAAAGCTTCATGTACCTATGGACACTGTTTACTCTTGTGAGATATGGCCTGGCTGGAAGGGTGCTTGGGGCTTGACTTGGAGGGGTAAGTGCTGATTCTGCCTTTCCTTCCAAACGCTGTTCTGTTCCCCCATGCTCTAAGGACCTCTGTCTCTGTTTCTAGCTCCAGACCTCTCATGTGATTCCACCATTTTCCAGCTGTCCACATGTGAGTGGACTGTGAGAATCCGAAACTGTGAGCTAAAATAAGCCTTTCCTTCCTAAAGTTGTGGATCTTCGGCATTCTGTCTCAGCAATAAGAAAGTAGCTAAGGCAAATGCCATCAAAGTAGTCACATGACTTCACATTTTTGTGATTCACCAGATATAAGGCAGAAAACACAGTCATCCTATAGACAGACACTATTTGTAAGAGAAGAATCTTCTTTCCAAGTGGTAAGGTATTTGAGAAAAGGAACAACTCAAAGTGAATTTGGAATTCACCACATAAAATTTAACTTTTCTTTTAAATACATGAATTCCGAATTATGTAGCACATTAGTATCATGGAGTTTGGGGAAACAGTAAGCATTTATGTATACCATTTTTCTAAAGTTCGCTCCTTCCCTATCTGACTCCCACCTCTCTTTATACCCTGTCCTTTGTGTTGGGCTATTTTTGTCATTATTTTTGTGTATTTCATAACAGCAATACCCATCTAAAATCAGTCCTTTGTGCTTGGTCCATCTCCTCGAGCATTATTGACTCTTGGTGGCCCCATCTTCACTCAAATGCTTCCAGTCTGTCTTTCCTCGTGGCTACAGAGTATTCCACTGCCTACAAGTACCACATCTTCTATAACCATTTCTGTACAGATGGGCAGAATTTGGCTAACACGAATTGTGCTGCTATAAACATAGATATGCATGAGGCTTTTTGGTATACTGACTTTATTTCCTTTGGGAATATGCCCAGTAGATCAGTGGCTGCATCAAATGGAATTTCTATTCTCAGCTTTCTAAATAACCTCCACGCTGTTTCCCATAACGATGTTTACCAGATGACATTCCCACCAGCAGTGAGGTAGAGTTCCTTTTTTCTGCACTCTGGCCAACAATTGTTTTTTGAGTTCTTGTTGTCTGCCATTCTCACTGGGATGAGTTCAAATCTCAATGTTGTTTTTATTCGCATTTCTCTGATGAACAATGGTGAAGAACATTTTTTACATGCTTGTTGCATTTGTATTTCTTCTTCTGTGAAGTTTCTTTTCATTTCAGCTGCCTATTTCTTAATGGGATCATTTATTTTAGTGGGGTTTGTGTTCTTCAGTTCCTTATATATTCTAGATATTAATCCTTGGTCTGAAGTGTTACTGGTGAACGTATTCTCCCATTCTGTGGGTTGTCTCTTCACCTTGTTGATTGTTCCTTTTGCTGTGCAAAGTCTTTTTAATTTAATGTGGTCCCGTTTGTTGATTCTTGCTGAGATTTCTTATGCAGTTGATGATCTGTTCAGAAAATCCTTTCCTGTCCCTATGTCTTCTAGGGTTTTACCTATTTTGTCCTCCAGTAAGCTTAGTGTTTCTCTTTTGATGTACAGTTCTTTGACCCATTTTTATCTGATTTTAGTGTGTGGTAACACATGTGGGTTTAGTTTCATACTCCTGCATGTGGAGATCCAGTTTTCTCTACACCATTTGTTGAAGACGCAGTCTTTTCTCCAGTGGATTGTTTTGGCCCCTTTGTCAAACATCAGTAGACTAAGGGTGTTTGGTTTTGTCTCAGTATCCTCAATTTTGTTCCCCTGTTCCTCTTGTCTGTTCTTATAGCATTACCATGTAGATTTAATCACTGTTGCTTTGTAGTATTTTTTGAAGCATGGGATTGTGATTCCTCCAGCTTTGTTCTTGTTACTAGGAATTGCTTTGGAGACTATGAGCCTTTTCTGGTTCCATACACACTTTAAGGCTGTATTTTCTAGTTCTGCGAAGAATATAGTTGGTATTTTGAATGATATTGCACTGAATCTATATAGCAGCTTTGGGAGTATGGTCATTTTGACAATATTAGTTCTCCTTATTTAGGAACATGGGATGTCTTTCTGTTTTCTAATGTCCTCTTCAAACCCTTTCTTTACGAATTTGTAGTTTTCTTGGTATAGGTCTTTCACCTCTTTCGTGAGGCTTGTTTCTAAGTATTTTGCTTTTTTGTTGATATTGTGAAGGGGTTGGTTTTCTTGATTTCTTTCTCTTTGAATTCGTTATTGGTGCATAGGAATGCTATTGATTCAAGACTATTAATTTTGTAACCTGCTACTTCACTGAATTTATTTATTAATTCTAAGAGTCTTTGGGTGGTTAATTTTTGGATCTTCTATTTAGAATATTATGTCATCTACAAATAGAGATATCTTTGCTTTTTCCCTCTGGTGTGTATTCCACTTATTTCTTGCCTGATGGCTTTTGCCAAAATTTCAAGTACTACGTTGAACAGTAAGGTGACAATAGACATCTTTGTTATGTTCCTGTATTTAGTGTGAATGCTTTCAGCCTTCTTCCATTTAGAATTATATTGGCTGAGGGGTTATTATAAATAGCTTAAATCATGTTGAGGTAATGTCCCTCTATTCCTATTTTTTTCAGAGTCATTATCATAAATCAGTGCTAGATTTTGTCAAATGCTTTGCCTGCATCTATTGAGATAATCATATGATTTTTATATTTGCATCTGTTAATGTGGCATATTACATTTATTGATTTATGTATGTTGGAACCATCCCTGCATGTTTGGGATGAAGCACACTGAGTCATGGTGTATAATCTTCTTTATGATTTACTGCATTCTGTTGGCAAGAATTTTATTGACTATTTTTGCATCAATATTCATTGGGTATATTGGCCTGCAGTTTTTTTTTTTTAAATTGGGTCTTTTGATTTTAGATTTAGAGTTATGCTTGTTTCAAGAAATGGGTTGGGCAATTTTCTTTCCTTTTTAATTTCTTGAAAAAGTCTGGTGAGCATTGGTACTGAATCTATAATTTTTAAAAATAAAATTCTACTAAGAATCCATCAGATCCTGGGCTCCTCTTGGTTGGAAGTGTTTTTTATTACATCCTTGATTTTGTAGGTGGATATTGGTCTATTCAGATATTTAGTTTCTTCTTCGTTCAGTTTTGATGATTGATATATGTTTAGGAACTCATTCATTTCTTTTAGATTTATACATTTATTGGAGTACAAATTTTTAAAGTAACTTCTTATTATCTTTTCAACTTCCTTGCTACCTGTTGTAATTTCAACGTTTTTATTCCTGATTGTATTGATGTAGGTTTTCTCTTTCCCTTTTTTTGTGAGTTTATCTAAAGGTATATCAATCTTGTTTATGTTTTCAAAACAACAAGTTTTTGTTTCATTTAATTTTGCATTTTTTTTTAGTTTCTATTTCATTAATTTCTCCTCTGATCTTCATTATTTTATTCCTTATGTTAGGTTTGGAGTTGGCTTGTTCTTATTTTTTTTTTTTTGGGGGGGTCCTGGGTTTTGAGTTTAGGTTATTTATTTATGCTTGCTCAGTTCCTTTTATGTGCGCATTTATGGGAATGAATTTTCCTCTTAACACTTCCTTCATTGTGTTCCAGAGGTTGTATTGTGATGTGCTGTTATTGTCCTTTGTCTTTGTGAACATTCCTTGATTTCTTCTGTAATCCTATGTTTATTTAGAAGAGTGCTATTCTGTCCCCATTTGTTTGAGTTGTATCCTTTGTATTGTGTTTGATTTCTGGTTTTATTTCACTATGATATGACAGGGTACATGGGATTATACCGATTTTTTTATCTGTTCAAGTTATTTTGTGGCTTAGGATGTGATATATTTTTTTAGAATGTTGCAAGAGGAGATAAGATAAATGTATATTCTGTGTTTGTTGGATTAAAAATTCTGCATATGTCTGTCAGATTCATTTCTTTTATGAGTATTTCAGATCTGCTCTGTCTTTGTTGATTTTGTGTTTAGTTGACCTGTCTTCTTTGGATAGAAGGGTATTAAAGTCCCCCACTACTGTAGTAGTGGAGTTAATGTGCTTTTTGAAGTCCAGTAACTTTTGTTTTATATTGTTGGGTGCACAATTGTTTAGGACGTAAATGTTTATGATTGTCAGTTTCTCTTGATTGCTTGTTCCCTTTACAAAAATGAATTGACCTTTGTGTTTATTGACCAGTTTGGCTTAAAGACCACTTTCTCAGCACAGAGTATCGTTACCACTACTATTTTTTTGCCCCCAAGTTGAGTGGAATGTAGTGCTCCATCCTTTAATTTTACATCTGTGTTTCTCTTCATGCCTGAAATGTGTCTCTTACAACAACATATGGCTAGATTATATTTTAATCCAGTTAGCCGATCTATATTTTTTATTGGTGAGTTGAGGCTGTTAGCATTTAGGGTTATAATTGATATGTGTGTCTTATGTCCTACATTTTGTATCCCTGTGAATATTCAACTCTCATTTACTTATTTTTTTAGGAGTTCTCTCTATTAAGGGTAAGCCTGCCACTGTGTTCTTTGGTGTGATGGTTCCCTGTTTCCTTATACAGCAGACCTTTGAGAGTTATTTGTAGCAATGTTTTGGTTGTCATAAATTTCCTCAAGGTTTTTTTCTTTTTCTTTTTTTTTTGTCGTGAGACATTTTTATTTCATTGTCAATTTTAGATGATATTTTCTCTGGGTACAGGAGTCTTAGTTCATAGTTACTATCTTTTAGGAGTTTGAGGACTTCACTTCAGGCTCTTCTGCCCCTTAGGATTTATGTTGAGAAGTGTGCTGTTACCCTGATAGGTTTGCTTTGATGTGTCACTTGTTTTTTTTTTTCTCCAATAGTTTTTAGTATTCTCTCTGCTTCTATTGCAGTGATTTTTATTACAATATGTCTAGGGAAGCGTCTGTTTTGGTCATACTAGTGGTGTAAGGCATGCCTCATTCACTTGTGTGTTTATTTCATTTTTTATGTATGGGAAGTTTTCTTTTATGACTTCAGTGAATAGATTTCTTAGACGTTTAGTATGTATTTCCATTTTTTCTTGTATTCCTGCTATTTTGAGATTAAGTTTCTTTGAGTGTTCTATAATCCGTAGCATTCCATTTTCCTTGTTGACATTGGATTATTTCCTGGTTGTTAATAGTCTAGGTCATTTTATGTTCTTGTCCTCTAAATTGAAATTCTCTTCTCATTTCATGTCATTATGTTTCCTGGATAGCAGCAATGAATGGAAATTAGGCCCAACTTTGCGGACTCTGAGGTCCAGGCAGGTGTCTAGGTATGGTGTCTATATAATTATTGATAGTTAACAGTTCTCTATATAAGGGGTATTAGAATACATAGAAAACACACTATAATTAGAGGTTAGCTTGAGGCAACCACTAAAAAGCAGGAGAGTACTACTAACACAGTGGACAAACTGTCAGTACTCCTGCTTCAAACTGAAACTAACAGGGAAGAGCACTGTAAGCAAGATTCAGATGTGTTGGTGGGCATGAGAGCAAAGTGAGGAGAGTGTAGCTTCCAGATCTGCAGAATGCTTTAGGATATAGGATTCAGAGAGTTAATAAAGAGAAGGGGGGATTAGGCAACTATCTGATATATAGAGAGAAGAAGTTAGAAGGAAAGGAGAAACAAAAAAGACAAGAAAAAGAAAACAAAGAGGAACACTGGGAAAACAAACAAAAAGAGCAAAGAAGAGAGCAACAGAGAAAGATAAAAGGAACAAACACCAAAAAAGAGAAAAAGAAAAGAGAAATTTACAAAACGAGAAAAGAAAAAGACAAAACAAAAAAATAGAACAAAAAAGAAGATAAAGAAAAAAGTTTAAAAAAAAAGAAAAGCAAACTCAGTCAGTAGCAGGAAAGGGAAGGAACTAAATTTAAAAAGATAAACAAATCATAAACCAAAACACAACAACCTCACAACCTCCACAGCAGGAGATGGTGTTTGGAGAGGAGACTAGAACCCTGGTGAGTGATGGCAGTGGACAGTCAGACCTGGCTTATGTCCACAGCGAGCAATGACAGTGGGTGGGAAGACGGGCCTAGATCCACTGTGAGTCATGGCTCCACAGCAAGGAGTGCCATGGGCTGGGAGGAAAAGCCCCAAATCACAGGTGAGGGATGGTGGTGGTGGTATTTTGGCTCGGTCTGCAGGGAGTGAAGGCAGAGGATGGGGCCGCCCTGGTTTATAGCCCCTGAAGCATTGGTGCCGGTGGAGGGCTGGAAGACCTAGCTAAGTCTACCTCCAAGCAATGGTGGGGGGTGGGAAGATCTGGCTGGGCCTACTTGGACTGTAAGCAATGCCTGCCGGGAGGAGAGACCCTGGCCACCCCTACAAGCTATGGCTGGGGCAGGGGAACCCAACTCTATCTCCACTGGGCAGGGCGACACAGCCCAAGTCCACGGGACCTGACTGGCAGCTGAGGGCAAAACTCAAGCCCAGCTCCTTGGTTATTGTGTAATTTATAATTACAAAAGGTAAAGTTTTAGAATTCTATGTCCAAAGTTGCATTATTTTACTTCATAATTTATTCAACACTTTTTACGAACCATGTTTTCAAGGAGTAGCTAATGATATAGAAAGTTACTCTGAAGGTAAAGCTAATATAAATTGTTTTTTAAAGAATATTTATTTGCATATATATATATATATATATATATATATATATATATATATATATAAATACAGACACATGTATCCTGCTATGAGGATGAAAAGCAAAGGGCCAAGCAGTGGGCAATTCTTGGTGGTGGATACTCCAGAATTTTGGTTTATATTCTTTAATAGGCATACATTTTGTGATTAGAAAGAAAGAAAAGTTCATCTCAAAAGTAGTCATAATGTAGACATAAAAGTAGAGAAAATAGGATGAATATTAGTAAATGAAGAAAGGGGGTAGGGTGGGGAGGGAGGGTGGGTTGGGTAGGGGTAGGGACAAAAGAGAGTAGGAAAGTACTTGTCACTTGAAAAAAACATACGTAGATGCACAAAATGCTAAACTTCATTGTAAACCTTAAATTTTGCAGTTATGCGTATCAATAAAATGGGGAGGAAAAGAAAATTAAATAAAAACATTAATTTGAAAAAATAAATGAAAAGAAAGAAGAGAGAAAAGGAAATGAGCTAGGGTGAGTAAAGAGAGAAAGGAATCTAGCCATAGGAAGGGGAAGAGGAGGGAGGCAGCAACCCCTGGATGGACTTCACATAACTCACAGCAACTTCCCGAAGAGGGGAATTCCTTAAGTCTCTAATTGCTAGGTAGAGATGTGACAACAGTGCATTTGAACTTCCTGTCATGCCTCATAGTAGTAAGATACATCTCAGATTTTTGAATAAGTACTGTGGGAAATACAGATAAAAATACTACCATGTCATATTCCATTATCTTTCCTTGAAGTAGTTATTTGCAATGACAACTATTACCAGACACACTTCATCCCACACCATCAAGAATATTGGTGAAAAAAAAAGTATCATCCACTTCTTTGAAAAGGCACCTGTTCAACTTATAATATATGAGCTTTAACTTAGTGCTTTGCAAAATTCATAGAACAGATTATCATCCCCATCTCGCATTTTATTAAAGTTCAGAGAGCTCTGCTCAGAGTCACATAATTTGGAATTCTTAACTCACAATACATACCTAATTTCTTTTGCTGGTCCTCCTTCTCAAGATAGTGCCTTTGTTTAATGAACTCATTAATGCCATTCTCTTTGCTGATCATCAAACATCCTCCATGTGAGCTTCTATCTGATCTTTATAAAAAATTATGATGTTGACTTAATAAGAGGACATCTACATTTTCTACATTACTGTCTCTAGCTCATAATTAAGAGAATTATTTCTATTTTCTGTAAAACATATCTAAGAACTATGCAGTCTCGCCTACAGCCAAAGTAATTGCAGTGGACCCCATCATGCACAGGCAGCTTTGACACACTTATCCCAGCTTCCCTGTGTAGACAGCCGAAAGTTATCAGTGAGTAAATCTCCAGAACTTATACAAAATCATAGAGTATTTCCTAGAGCAGGAATGGATGCAATGAGTAGGTGTTATTAAACTTTAAATATCCCTACATCAATATCAGCCAACTTTTAAGACTCATCCTAATATCAGAGCTCTCAGTGCGACTGGCTGAGCCCTCTTATATAACTTCATGGCAGTTGAATCTTTCTCTCTACAAGATCCTCTTTTCTTTACAACTACTTTTCCTAAATATTGATCCTGAAACACTTGCCCGTGAAATTGTTGCATACAAATTTTTATCTCAGAGACCACTTCCCGGGAAATCCATTCTGAAACAGTTTTCCTGGAATCGGACTGAGAAGGCAATTCTAAAACAGGATCACTTGCTGGTTAGCTATCAAGGAAGACATCAACAGAAGTTAACATTCAGACGTAGCCCTTTATAACTGATCATAGTGCAATGTAAAGTTTTTACTTGAGAATTGAGGTGGTGTACTGGTAGGAAGAAGTGAAATTTGAAGAAGAAAGAGATGGTGGTGGTGTGGACTAAGGAGTTTGATGGATGCAATTGATTCAATATAAGACAATAAAGACGGGAGAACGATTAATCATCAACTAACGGCTAAGTGTGAGGGATGGCCTCCTCTATCACACTTGTCACATCTAGCTCATCATAACATGACATCACCGATGTACTCAATATGGGTGAGGATGTCCTGCAACCCGACAAAGCCTGAGGATATCACTGACTTCCTGTTACTTCAGACTCCTTGTACCAAGACATAAGAGATGAGAATGGGAAACAAACGTGGGGGAGTTAGTGAGCCTCTTCCACAGTGAAAACTGTGAATGCTAGTGATTAGTGCCAAGTGATTATGTGCAAATAAGTTAATCTTTGTGACTTAATTTCCTTATCTGTAAAATACAGAGTCTAATGGTGGTAACAATAGACTTTTATAAAAATGAAAAAAGTGCTAATTAGCAGTATTTATTAAAACACTAAAATGTGTTTATTAAGTACATGTTTATTAAAATATTTAGAACAATTATATATATGTAATATTATACATGTCTTAAATAATATTTTTATTTCTATAGTTTCTATCAATGGAAAGCCAAATTTTATTGGTTAGCTTTTAAAATGTGATCATATTTTTGTCCATGAGCAACTTTCATCACATTTTTAAAAAACTTTCCTTTTCTTTTATGTTTAGTTGCTGAAAGATTTCTTTTCATTTTATAAATTTGTAGGGCCAAAATGTTTCTTTCAGGAAAAAGTTTGCCTACTCCCGTTCACTGACCCAGAATTTAGTTGAGCACAGTTGCATTAATAGCAAATGATGTCCATAGTTAGCTAAATGTGAGGAGTTAAAACTTTGCAAGTGTGATCGCTAGGGAACACAAGAACTTCAGAGATCATTTCCTAGATCTTCTCAGTAACAAATAAAATACATGAAACCCTTTTACTTTGCTGCTCATAATATGAATATTCCAACTTATGATTGTTTAGATCTTCATAGAATACACACATATACACACACATACACATGCAAACACACAAACATACTTTTTACTGGATTAATACATTTCAAATGGAAGATTAGGTGCGTACTGTAGTCATGGGAAGTTTTGTTACACCCAAAGGTCACTCTGCACTTCACCTCACTTTGTGTAATCATTTTCTCTCTTGGATAAGAACCTTGCATGCAGATAACTGGGAAATTCGAAGTTAATTCTACCAACTCCCCACTCCTCACCCTTTCACTTAAAGCTTTATTCCATATCTCCTCTTCTATTTTGGAACTAATTCTATTCCCGGGAAAGGTACTAGAGCTCTTTAAAACCCTACTTACCTTACCTTCCACATTTCCC